>CAJNIZ010006657.1:36196-81895 GCA_905231905.1 Symbiodinium pilosum | reverse complement strand
GAAGCATAGGAATCCGCTGCCCTGAGCCCGTCAACCAGTGTATCCCTTAGGAGGACCCCCCACCCTGTAATAGTGGTATAATAAGAATATAAGAGGACCCTAATATAATCCCTATGATCCCTTATAGTCACTATTACTGGGGGGGGTCCACCTAAGGTAGTTCTCATTCTTTCTGCCAGCAGGTTCCCAGATGAGCTCACTTCACCACATGTGGCTGGCGCTTTGGCGGGCGCGAGGGCCGAACTAGAGGACTCGGGTTTCAGGTTTAGGGTTATAGGGTTATAGGGTTACAGGGTTTAGGGTTTAGGGTTTATAGGGTTTCAGGTTTAGGGTTTAGGGTTTGAGGGCACGGACTCATTATTTAGGATTTTAGGGCAGGGTTCCTTTTGGGATTTTGGGCAGAGTATATTTTCGTAGGAGGTGCTACATGGAGATAAGCGGACAAGGATACAAATTTGGCAAGTACTTAACCATAAGCAACAGAACTATGATTCCCATACATTCTTTGCGGCCGTATAGACCCCCCCCCCCCCTCCCGTTTCAGAACCCCCAAACCCTAAACCCTAACCACAAACTCTCGAAACCTAAAAACTTCTTACAGCTCTCCTAGCCTAAGCCCAGCTTTGCTACGATTCTCAAAGCCGTGGCCTCTATGCATGGCTTACACTCCAGACACTACGACTCCTGTTCTTGGCATCATCATAGTACCTAGACCTCTTTACCATGCCCCGTTTTGAGGGGTAGCTTGGTATATACAACTGCCAGGCATAAAGTCAAATACCTGAAAAGGGGTAGGGTTTTGGGTCTAGGCAGCTGAGAGGATAACCTCTCACTCCTCAACGAACTCCACAATAGTCCATGGAGTTTGGGGCCACAAAGCTCAGCAGTTAGGGGATTATTCGACAGAGCATTTTCAAGTTTAATGGTTCTCAGATGATTTGCTCTTCCGGGGGGTCAGCTGCAGTGCGCAGTCTTGAAGCACAAGGCATTCGGGTCTGCACTTACGACTTAAAGTATGGGGTTAGAGGTCCAGGGCTTAAGGACACCGAGGAACTAGGCACGGCCGAGACTTTAGCGCTTCTGGCGCGCAGGGCGTATTCTTTGGCTGAGAAAGAGGGGTTAGGTGTTTGTACGGATCCTGTCAGCTTGCTCATTCATGCAGCCTTGATGATGATGAACATGATGAAGGTCATGGTGATGATGATATGGAGAATAATACTGATGATGATTATGATTATGATCAAAATAATGACGATGTGCTAGCACTGAGACAAACGCCTGGTTTGGTAAAACGCCGTGCAAGCTAGTATGCCGCAGGAGCTTCTCGATTGCGATGGGCTTCACGGCCGCAGCATGAAGACCATGACACCTCAACAGTGTGTCAGGGTTCCAGTTACCATAGGGTCCAAGTAACCAAGGGAGCATCTGAATACTTGAGCTTTAGGAGCCCCAAAGCCCCAAAAACATTTTTTTGCAGAACCCCAAACCCTTAACTCTAAAACCCAAACCCTAGACCCTAGGCCCTTAGGGTGGTCTCTTCGCATGCAGGATGAAAGGCCGGGAAGAGGTCAATGAAATGAGCGGTGGAGGGCAAGGGATGCAGCAAGGAAGCAAAGTTGTGTGCTACCCAAAGGGTCCAGGTAGGTACACAGTATATCCTCGATGAAGGGTTTAGGGACGTTTCCCACGTAGCTACTTTACGGCCAAGTATAGATTGTCTTTTTTTCTTGGGCAACAGATCACGGGTTCAGGTCTCAGTGCTAAGGGTTTTAGGGTCCTGGGAGTTGGATCTAGGGTTTATGGTGTAGGGTTTAGGGTTAAAGGGTTTGGGGTTTAAGGGTTTCGAGTTTAAGGGTTTAGGGTTTAGGGTTTAAGGGTTTAGGGTTTAAGGGTTTGGGTTTAAAGGTTTAGGGTTTAAAGGTCTAGGGTGTAGGGAGTTGGTGTCAAGAAAATGCGCGAAAGTTTTCGGCTGATCTTGCCTCTTTCCAGGCACTGCGCAACGTACTTCAGACGCATATTCGCGAACGGGAGTCAGGGTCCTCAAAGTCCCAAATCCTAAGCCCTAAACCCCAAACCCCAAACCCTAAACCTTCAAAGCCCTTTGAGATCAACAAGTATGGCCTCATCGCATCTGGCACATTTTCCGAAGCCCCGGAGGGTTTAGGGCTGGGGGTTTAGGGTTTTTGGGGTTTAGGGTATCAGGGAAAGGGCTAGGGTTTGGGGTTTGGGGTGCAGGGTCCAGGACAGATGTATCATGCCCCACTTCAAGCCGGTCCATGTTTTTTGCTAACACATGAATGATTAGGGGATTCTGCGAATCCCAACCCCCAACAAGTCGGATCCTCTATTTTGCCTGTGACTTATTCCGTGACTACATAATCATCTCATACAGATATCTTCCCCGCCCTCACCCCCATCGCTAATGTCCACAAGATATAACATCTCTTACTACGGGGTGGCGGGGTGTCTGATATTCGTTACAGGAGATTATATCAGGGTCTTACATGCTGGGTTGAGGTTACTGTATAAGTATAAGCCTAGAAAATGACCGATGTTGTCATCTCAGGGTCCTACATTGGGTTTAGGATGGTTTAGAAGCACAGCAGTGTCCCCACAGTTTCTGCTATCCCAATCTAATGCAAATTGTGGGATATAGAGGGATGATACTTGGATATGCAGGGTTTGGGGTTTGGGGTGTCTACTCCCGTAAGCTAAAAGCCCGAAAGGATTCTACAAAGAATGCTGTCCTCTAAAAAGAGGCATCATCACGTTTGTTTGGGTGGGTAGGCCTAGGGCCCCGTGAACATAAACACAAGGGTCCTGCATCACACAAGCTGTTTGCACGACCATAGAAGCTCTTTGTTGGGAATGCTCAGCTAAGCGTGGTGCGGGATATTGACCCCTTCCATGAATTGGAATGTCTAGTAGGCCCAGTACGGCAAATCAATCCACCCTACCAATGAACTTCAATTGCAATGTAGGCGTAGACTCCACTAATAGTAATAACACTAGCAGGAGTAGTAACAATAGTCATAATAGTAATAACAATATGTAATAATAGTATTAATCGTAATAAGAGTAATAGCAATAGTTAGTAACCCTAAACGCTCAACCTTATAATAAGCCCGAAGTCTTCAATTGTGTACGGCCCAGGTTGATGAAGTTGTCGCGTTCCGCGTGCGATGCGCCCTTTGTAACTTGCAGTGATAACATGACGTAGAGTTTAGGGTTTAGGGGTTTAGGGTTTAGGGTTTGGGGGTTTCAGGGTTTAGGGTTCAGGATTTAGGATTTAGGGTTTAGGGTTCAGGGTTGAGGGTTTAGGGTTCAGGGTGGTAGGGCGTCCATTACGGTTTTAAAGAGGGTTGCACAAAGGATATATGGGGCTTTGGGTTTAGGATTTCGGGTTTAGGGCTCATTTTTCCGGATTTTTGGCTGAGTGTATATATATATACACACATAAATATGCTATAAAGGATGTCCAGATAGGGATTCCTCACATTAACACCGCGAAAGATTCCCTGAACAACAGAGACTGCTGCGTCATTCTCAACACACTTGGTGTTCTGCAGGCTCTAGTACTATGCCACTGCTACATACTTCCTTATCTAGCATTGCCTGCTGACACCCAATCAGCAAGCTCCCCTTACTAATGATCTTGGCTGTTGTCCGTCTTTCCTCAAATTGAAACCATGGGTCAGGCAAGAGGTTTGCATGTTACGCTGCAGCTTATTGTCCCTCTTGAGTAGATAGCCTTAAGGGTCCAAGGACTCAAGTATTAGGGCTTTCGGCCCCAAATACCATTCAGATTATAGTATTTGGGCCCTAGACTCAAATTATTTGAGTCCTTGGACCCTTAGGGTCCAGACTTTTCAACTAATTAAGGGGGCCTTGAAAATCAAGCCTAATAGTAGCAATAATAGTAATAGTAATAGTAATAGTAGTAATAATAGATATTCCGTTTAAGCTTTGCCAGTGGAAGAGGCACACACGCCGCTGTGGCGCTCTGTCTTTCAATGCATTTGCTTTGAATACAATCCTAAACCCTAAACTGAAAACCCTAAACCCCTCAACCCCTGAACCAACATGGTAGTTTTCCTGAATAGGGGGACCCCAATATGGACACCAAAATTCTATAATCCTTATTATTGGGACCCCCAAGAGGTACCCATAATTTTGGGAAACCCCTAAACCCTAATCCCTCAACCCTAAACCCTCAACCTGAAACCCCTAAACCCTAAACCCCTGAACCAACCTATCATCTTCCATGCCACGCTCAGGACACCCGCGTGCGCAGATATGGAGCAGCTTCGCCCCGAAGTGTGTCGGAAGCTTATCCGGACCCCAGTGGTGTTGGGCACAGGGGATACCATGCCCTCGCCCCTTTTAGGGAGGGTTTAGGGTTTTGGGGCTTAGCGTTTGGGGGTTCAGGATTCAGGGTTTAGGGTTTAGAGATTTAAGGGTTTAGGACCCCAGTGCTTCAGTAGTATGAAAAAAAGTGTGCGAGGACTGCAAGGACGTATCAGAAGCTAGCGTGCCCGTCTATATACCCTAAACCCTAAACCTGCAACCCTAAACCTGAACCCTCAACCTTAAACCCTCAACCTTAAACTGTAAGCCTTAGACCATAAACCCCCATTCTTGTAGCAATCTGCTACTTAAGGCGCAAGGCCTGGCGAGTAATGCTTTTGGGGTCATCGTGGCGGTTCATGTAGGGGTCCAGTAGAACTGATTCGGTCTGGAGAGTGTAGGTTTGTGGGTTTGCCGTGCAGGGTGTAGGCTTCAAAGTTTACAGATCCCACCTCCTCATTCCATACCCATGCTAGTAAAGTTTCAGGGTCCTAGCTTCTGAAATCGGGCTTGCATCCCTCAACCTTAATCCCTTTTCCCCAAACCCTATTCCTTCAATCCGCCCACAAGACCTGGACCCTCTACTCCCTAAACCCGACAAGCCCTATCCTATCTACCTTGCACCTGATCTTGGTACCTGGACTTCAAGGCAAATCCCTGGGGCATCAAGACCATAAAGAATACTTACTTTAGGCTTTAAACCCTGAACCTTAAGCCCGAAACCCAAAGAACCTTGTGAAGGATTTCCTGATCTCCAGGATGATCTTAGACGCTGGGTCCTCTAATCCCCATGTGATTAGCATAGATGATCTCTACATGAGCCTATATAATCCCTACGTAACCCAGTATGACCTCTTGTTACGCAGTGAACCCTAAACACTAAACCGCTTTATAAGCCCGCAGGAGTACAGCAATGTGGAACTCCGTGCGGAGCCGTCTGCTGCTTCGCATGTGTAGCCTATCTTCCATGGTTCATACCTAGACCCTTCAATGTAGTTCCTTTTTGGGTTTGGTGTGGTGTTTTGGTTAGGACTCTTACTAGGACTACCAGAAAGGTACCACATTGGAGGGTCTAGGCAGGTACAGTTTAGGGTTTGAGGTTTGAGGTTTAGGATTCAGGGTTTGGGGTTTGGAGTTGAGGGTTTAGGGTTGGGTGTTGGGGTTTAGGGTTTGAGGGTTAGGGTTTAGGGCTTTGGGGTTTAGGGTTTAGGGAGGTACTGTTGATAGTGGAAATTCAGCATGAACCAGCTACTTCACGTCGAGCATCAAAATGCGAGCGACCATGCTATCACGGGCACCATGCATGGCCCAGATTTCTGAGAGTAACCTGTATATGGGTACTCATGTGATTTCTAGGAACCCTGAACAGGGATGTGTTTACACTGGGGTTCACAGGGTTTTTAAGGCTTAACTCAGAGGAGTAGCTAATAAGAGGACCTGGCAGTATGAAGAATTCCAAGGTTGCTCCGCATACCTCTATACAGCTGGGATGTTTATATGCCCACCCTACTGTATAGACTCACCGCATGAAGGGCCCATAGCGGGCCCATATTAACCCTAAAACCTGAATCCTAAACCCTGAACCCTAACTAAACCCTAAACCCTAAACGGGACACATGGTTAGGACCTTCAACCTAATAACATTACGGGACGGTAAAGAGAAGAACAGGTCTGTTAAATCACACCTGCAAGACTCACGCGAGGGCCGCGCCAGCTTTAACTTAAGAAATCATGACTGTAGCAGTTGACATTTGAATGTCCGGATTGATTTGACGACGCTGTTAAGACCTGTGTCAGCGAGTCTCACTGGCGCCCCTCCATAGTTCAAAATCATCACAGTAATAGGAGGATGTCAGAACCCCAAGCCGTTCGTGACAAGGACCCTTTAAGAGTCACATGAGCTATAGTCTAAACTTAAAGGGGGTTGTATAAGAGATTCTGTAGGGGACTATTGTAGGGGTTATTAAGGGGGATACTAGAAGTTTAGACTATAACCCCTATAATCTCCTGTACAATCCCAGTTTCCATTTTCTCTTCCATTTGATTCTCCATTATAGGGGTTGTAAAGATTTGCTCCAGACTGGAGACCAAGTGCTTATCCTCCTTGAACATGGCACTCACCTGGAGGTGTTCTTAAACCCGCCGGGTTCCAGTTCGATCCTAATAGTAGTATAACGTACCATATTGGGGGGTTGCACTTATTGCATCCTCCCAGGGGTCTCTATACAACCTACAGAAGCCCGTAGTTATATAGAAGGGTCACAAGCCTAGAGAAAACTCAAATCCTCTTGGAGCTTGCCAGAAACCACCTACTCTTCCCCCGATATATTCCTATATAAGCCCTACACCCTAAACCCTTAAACCCCCAAAACCCTAAAACGTGAAACCCTAAACCGCTTTTAAGTCGACCCCCAAATCCTCTTAGCCCAGGTGGCTCCTATACCTCGGGTACTGCCCCCCCAGTATCCAACTGTTACTGAGGGGTGGCAGTACCCAATCTATACCCCAAACCTGTTCATTCCCGTATTCCTAGCTCAGGTGGCGGCATTTGAGCACTGTAGGGCTATCCACAGCTGGATGGCTGCTGTCGAGCCGCCACTTCGCTACATTGCCCAGGGCATCAGGGATTGGGATTTGAGTTGTTTCTGTTTAGGGGTTGGGCTAGGGTTTCGGGATGTAGGGATTGGGATTTGAGGTTTGGTGTTTTGGGGGTCGGGCTAGGGTTTCGGGATGTAGGGGTTGGAGTTTGGGCTGAGCACAGTCCTGCAACTGGGGTTTAGGGTTTAGGGTTGGGTTTAGGGTTTGAGGTTTAGAAGTTTCGGGGTGTGAGAGGTTAAGGTTTGAGGATTTAGGGTCTGCTTGCTGGTGCTCAGGGGACAGTGGGGGACTAAGTGTATGCATTATAAAGTACAGCGGACAACACAGGGATCATGATGGGCCGCATCCTGCTTAAGCACTGATTCATAACATCAAGCAAGAGTTGAGGACTTTCAGGACCTCTGGCTTTCAATGATCGTTCCAAGTGGTCCAGGGGCCTGGGCTGTGAGGTCATGTTGGGTTCTCCGCACCAAGCCCCCTCCACGTCAATAAACCTAAACCCTGTCCGGTTCCTGTCAAGTATGGGAAGTCCAACAAGCTTTCATCTTGCTGTGAAGCATTTCGGTTACCTGGCAGTTGGAGAAAAGGCCAGTTAAAACAAATTAAACCCAAACCTTAAACCCAATGACATCAAGCTGCCTCTCTGTGTGCTTTTGTTTTTGTTGGGGCAAGAGGGTTGGCCGTGGGATATGTTGCAGCCTTTCCCTGACATGCGCACTTTAGAGTTTAGGGTTTCTAAGGTGATGCTTCCTGCATGAGCGAAGCTACACCATGCTGGGCATGCTAGGGATGATGCGCAGCTCGATCTTGTTGCAAGAGCTCCATGTGTACTACTTCCAAGCCATGTGAGCTATAGTCTAAACTCCTTAAAGGGCGTTAAAGTATGTACGGACTAAAAAGGGACTACCATATGCGTCATTCAGAGGGATACTAGGAGTTTAGACGATACTACATGTAGACAAGCGTCAGAAGAGCATCTACTTGTAAATCTCCCCAAGCTCTGCACAAGCCTGGGCCCATGTGGTCACTACCTTAGACCCCAAAGACCTTCAGTTTTAGGATTTCATATAAAGAATTATACCATAGGGTCCAAAAACTGAAGGTCTTTTGGGTCTAAGGTAGAGCTTCATGCAATCCATTTCAGACCTTCTGGTCTGGCTGAGAACAGTGTCGATTTGGCTGCAGGCAGAACTGGTGTGATCCCTAGGGACCTCCCCTGTGCACAGAAAGTTTCCGCCACCTGGACTACGGCTGTCCGGAGTCTGTCCCCTGACTTTTCAACAAGAAAGTCAAATCTCATTTGTCCACAGTCCTATACACATGAACACACATGTGCACATTACTTTGGCTGAGCTTAGGGCAGCTGCAGCTAGAGAGTAGAGCCTCGCAACTGCAAAAGGTCCTCCCTGCAGAATCATGGACGACTTTGTCAGCGAAGAAGAGGCGGCAGATATTCCGTATCTTTGGGTTTTAGGTCTAGGCGGTTTGCATGAGGCTTGTGGAGTCTACAGGGATCACGAGGTCAAGGGTCTTCATCGGTAGTACGGCTCGGAGATGTCTTGGAACGTTTCAGTTGAGTTGAGGCTTTATGGTTTGAAGGTGTAGGAAATTAAAGAATTACGACTGTCGCATTGAGCACTGAATTGTACAAAAGGATCCTGCCACAAACCTGCAGTTGGCGGAGTTCCGAAATTATGGGATGCGTCTTCGCGTGGACGAGGCTTTCAAAGGTTCCTGTGCAAGGGGTCAACTTTAATTGAACACTTATTTGAAATACAACCTGCAAGACATAGTTGCATGCTTTTTGCCTAGTTCTAACGCCCGGCTATACAGTTCGTACTTATCACCCTAAACCCTAAGCCCCAAACCCTGAACCGTAAGCCCTAAACCCTAAGAAAGTCTGGGGTTCTTTAATGAAGCATTTTTAGGGTGGGCATCGTGCTTAGGCGTACTGGCTGTCAGAAGCAGAATGGAGGAATGAATCCCTGGATGCCCGTTAGGGTTTAGGGTGTAGGGTTTATGGTTAGAATCCTCACTGGTTTCCATTTTCTTTTCCCCAAGCCCGAATAACGCAGCAAAATCCATGTTCTTTTCCATTCCTGCATTGCCGACTGACAGCCAGCAAGTAACCCCAAAAGCGCAAATACCTGCCAGTAAGCCCCCAGGTTCTATTGCATTTTCGATTTGATCTTCCGTTTGCTGGTCCATTCCTTCTTGCAGCCAGCATGTTATTTATAAAGCGCAACATTCTGCCAGGTTTCATGTTGTTGTCTGAACCCATAAGCCATAATCCTCAACCCTAAGCGCCACATAGTAGTTTCTATTGCCCTTCCCGTTCCTTCCTGCCCCGCTTACAACCGTCGAGTAATGTGTGTCGCTCTCTCTCTCTCCCTGTCCCTCTCTCTCTCTCTCCCTGTCTCTCTCTCTCTCTCCCTGTCTCTCTCTCTCTCTCCCTCTCTCCCTCTCTTCCTCTCTCTCGCTTTAAACCCTCTCTAAACTCTGTCTCTCTCTCTCTCTCTCGCGTTCTTTCTTTCTTTCTGTCTTTCTTTCTTTCGCTCTCTGTCTCTCTCTCTCTCTCTCTCTATCGAAGCTCTCGTTGTTCGTTGCATGCTCCATGTGTTTGTCATGTGACTTGGCATGAAAACAAACCAAAAAAATTGAGAGAGCCCTGCAACCCCAAGCCCCCCAAAGCCTTGAATCCTAAATCCGAAGCCCCAATCCTAAACCCAAATTAAACCTTAAAACCCTGAGTGCCTGAGTTCTAGACGCTAAGCCCTAAAACCCTAAACCGTTACCCTGAATTCTAAATCCGAAGCCCCAAGACCCCAAACCCTAAAACCTAAACCTCTAGGCTCCTCTTTCCAGGCCGCTGCACTGCTTCGCAGCCTACGCCCAGACTCGCTTTCTGCTGGCGCCTTTGCCCGGCGTGAGCGCGGGGGCCTCCAGCTCCTTGGGGCTTAAACGTTTAGAGTTCAAGGGTTAGGGTTTAGGGCTTAGGGTTTGGGATTTTGGGTTTAGGGCTTAGGGTTTAAGTAAGGGTTTTGGGGTTTGGGGTTTAGGGTTCTAGGTTTCTAGGGGTTGTACAGGGATGGCTGAGTTTTACTAGGCTGCTGTGGAGGAACTTGTGTGGAGTTGTTTGTTAGGGCTTATACGGCTTAGGTGCTAAGATACCACAAGTTTAGATATTTGTGGTATGTCTCAAGAACTGTCTACATAATTCCTAATAAGGACACCCATCATCCGCTTAGAATTTCCATATCCTTTGGATTTTGTCCGTGGTACCTTCCAGTTCCTGGGCGGTTTTTACTGCGCTTGGGTTGAGTTGGGGTTTAGGACTTAGGGCTTGGGGTCAAGTTACTAGACGAGAGAATCGGATGGAAAGCGAAATGGGAACTGAGGTTATGTAGTGGTTTTGACAGGATGTTAAGGAACTTAAAACAATTTCAACGTTCAACACCATTATGCGGGAAACATCTTGTCTATGTAAGAACGATATCTAGACCACACACTCCCCCAAATTAACATGGAAACCCATATAGTCCCCTTTTGGAAGGACTGTAGTCTTTATAGGGTCTTTTTTGGGGTTTACATGTTAGTTTTCCGGGACCATAATACCTGCAGGGTCCAAGGAGGCGGCGCTGCCTTACTGGGATAGATATGCAGCTGGGTGGTTGTCAAAATTACGGTCCCTTTTGGGTACCCTTCATATTAGGTGCCGTATTATAATAGGGATCCAAGAGGGGACCATAATTTTGACAACCGCCCATATGCAGTTTAGGGTTTACCTACACCCCGAAGTATGTAAAATAATGGCCTTTTTGGCTGCTACTGTTGGTTTTAGGGCTATTATTTTACATACTTGCGGGGGTCTAGAGTCTAAGTATGGTTTAAGGGATTCAATGTTCGAGGGTGAAATGGTTCGGGGCTTAGGGAATCAGAGTTTATGGTTGAGGGGTTGCTTCACTGTCGTATTCCGCCTGGAAGCTGTCCATGATCGGCCTACTTGAGTGAGATATAACGCCAAGGAGTTTCTAGCTGTGGGCCGGTACCCCAGCCAGTCAGTGGTCGCAGCATGAAGGAATGGATTGCCAGACTACTAGCGGGGGTTTAGGGTTGAGGCTTGGGGTTTAGGGTTTGGGGTTTAGGGTTTAGGTTTAGGGCTCAGAGATAAATAGCGGTCAGTTGTCAAGGAGTCCTTCCAAGACATAACTGCAAGAGTTCCCAGATGTACAAGTGAATTGAACGGCAAGGCTCCCCCAAGCCCCAGAAGCCTCCCAAACCCTACACCCTACCTACACCCCAAAAGTATGTAAAATGACAGCCCTGAACCCATAATAATAGCCATTAAGGCAATTATTTTACATAATTTTGGGGTCCAGGTAAACCCTAAATCCTAACCCCAAACCCTATACCCAAATCCTAAACCCAAAAACCTAAAGCCTTTTTGGGTACCTGGCGCCGTAGTTTGCATTCCAAGGTCTGAACCCGACTCCCTACGTCAGCGCGTGGCGGCCGCTTTAGGCGTTGAGGCTGGGCTTGATGTCATGCATAAGGTTTAGAGTGTTTAGGGGTTTAGGGTTTAGGGTTTAGGGGCTTAGGGTTTACCCGGACCCCAAAAGCAAGTAAAACAATAGCCCCAAGCTCCTAAAAACAGGACAACGGTTATTGTTCCACATACTTTTAGGGTTAAGGTAGGGTTTAGGCATTGAGGTCCGTTTAGGGTTTAGGGTTTGACGTCTTGCAAGCCCGAGGGGCCCAAATACCAAACGCGCCCCTACAAATACAGATGGCAGTTTCCCAAAATAACAGGACTCCAATACCCCTATGGCCCAATGTAGGTGATATTTACAGACTTTAGGGCCCAATGTAGGTATTATTTGTATAGTTGGAGCCCCTGGGATAGAGACCCCCAAATACTATAATCCTTATTCTGGGGACCCTCAAAAGGTACCCCTAAACCTTAAACCCTACACCCCAAACCCTAAACCCCAATAAACTCCCACAGGCATCCTAGGGAGTGTTCAGTAGTAGCAGGAGAGGGTTGGGGCTTTCATACTGGGGCCCCAGATACCTATATGAGCCATAGTGTAAACTCCTTAAAGGGGTCTATATAGGTGCTTATAAAAGGGACTAGTATAGGGGCTTATCAAGGGGGATACTAGGAGTTTAGACTATAGCTCCTATGCCACAGCTTCAGCTTATTTACCAGTTGGGTCCTTGTACCCTTAGGGCGAGGTTGTTCGCCAAGGGGGTTATGTTTGCGCAGGTGCAGGCAATTACAGGCTGTCCAATTGCAAGAGACACAGCAGATCGTGCCAGTGATTCCGTTTTGGGCGACTCCATGCATGGGGTGTCCGGATGGAGAGACAAAGCGGACCCGACAGGAGGGTCCTGACAAATCTTGAAATTCTGGAACTGGCACGTTTGGAGATTAATGTCGAAAGCTGTACTGCACCCTCAGCCCTAGACTCTAAGTTGGATTTTTGCAGGCTGGGACGAGGTCAAAAGCCACTCCGTACATGTTCATGTATTGTCTTTTGGCCAACCATCGCGTATACACATGAGTCACTATAGCACGTGCTCTAGCATTCGAATTCCTGTACATTGCAAATTCCAAGCCCTACACAGGCCCCTTATGAGTTGCACCCGAATTTTCGCAAACTCCTGGCATCTCCTGGCATATAAGCACCAAGCGGTTCGGAACCCTAAATCCTCGAAGGATCAAGGGCTAAGCCTCTATTAGCTAGAAACATCGGGTGTTAGGATTTGGATTTACAGTTTGGGTGTTATCTGCCAGGGTGAAGGTTGTAGCTGCCTCTGAACGCCTCAAACGAAAAGACGCGATACTGTAGTCGCCAATGTTTGCCAATACAGTTGAGGGTTTAGGACAGTAAGATTCTATTCTCCCTGGTTTCCCTCGACCCTAACCCTAAACCCCAGATGGAGGAAATCTGGCACACCCTAAGACCAACATTTCCAATGCATTGCAGTATTTCAGGGACTTAGTTGGTGCCAACTTTCCGCCATCCACAATGTTTTATGGAAGAGTCTACAGGGTTTTGGGTTTGGGTTTCGGTTTTATGGTTTTTAGGGTTTAGGGTGCTAGGGTGCAGGTCAGGATTTAGGGTGCTTCCCACTGGCAAAAAGCCCCCCCCCAACTCCGCTCGCAGCAAGCGCTGTTGGAGCCGACGCGTTTCGTTCGGTATTCTCGCGAAGGCCGGGCGCCTGAAGTGGTTCGAAGTGAGGTTTCTAAGAGTTATTCAGCCTGAGTGTTGAGCCCCAATATCTACCACGATCATGGTCCTACATTCGGTTTAGGATTTAGGGTTTAGACCTCGCTCACCACCATAATGGCATTTTTCAGGCTTCTAGGTTACTCCACGATCATACCGCTTAAGCTTAAAGGGTCCCCTAGGTTCGTCCATGGCCCAAAGCAAATCAGTATCGTAGACATGGGGACTCAGAGTAGGTAAACCTAAGCCCTAAACCCTACATGGTAGTCCAATGGTAGTTTCCCAAAATAGCGGGACCCCGATATAGCCTGCAAGATTTTTTAGTCCTTATTATGGGGATCCCCAAAATGGTACCCCTAATTCTAGGAAAGCCCCAAATTGATAGACTCAGGCTCCCAGGATAGGGATTTAGATCCACCATCTAAGATTTCAGTTTCAGACTATGGGAAATTGCTGGGCAATTTAAAGCGACTTCACCCAACCTCACCCTAAATGGTGGTTTACATAGGGAGTAGTCCCAATTGGCCTTAAATTGGGAATTGAAATTATTCTAGGTTATCCTGAACATTGCCGAGATGAAATTCCAGTTTAAGATGGTATAAATGTTGTAGGGATACGGAAAGGTTGTGATTACGCTGTGCTTCGTAGGGCACGAACCTACACCCCTGAAGCCTTAAGCCCCAAACCCTTCAACACATCGAAACTATGTATTGCACTTGGAGTTCAACCGTCTAACCACCCAATCTTTGAGTCTAAGCCCCTAACCACAAAGCTGAAACACTATGCCTGACATTGGGGCCCCTTACCAGCCATCCCACTAAAATCGGGTCGTCGAGGGCAGCTCTCATATCCAGGACTGTACCACAAGATGAGCTCAAACGTCGAACAATTCTCAGGATTAGGGTTAGGGTATGTTTAATGACGTCTGACAGGAACACATAATAAAGGAAGCAGGAAACAGGTGCGTTCCGGAATGTCCAACCTCGGAGGAAACTTTGTACCACTTGGGATACCCAACGTGCTGTGCTTCCTTGGCATGGAGTATTTGAGGTGGTGCAAGTTCTCCGACCACAGTGTAAAGACAATGAAGACATATGAGTCAGTCCAAAACATATGGACCCTTCGGGTTATAGATTATAGTACGGCACCTAATATGTAGGGGTACCAAAATGGGACCTTCATTTTTCAAATTACCCTAAGCCCAAAACCCTAAATTCCTAAATAGTAGCTTCCATTTTCTTTTCCATCCCATTACCCCTATATACCTCTATATAACTCTTTTTGGGAAGCTACCCATATGTAGGACAACCTTTCCAAGATCCCTGTGTCGATTCCTGGGTAACTCGAGCCGAACAGCCTTAGCCTGAAACCATTCATAATCCTAACCCCTGAATGTCAAACCCTATAAATCCTAAACCCTTAGACCCATACATCCAAAACTTTCAAGTTCAACGCCTTCCCACCCCTCGAAAAACTAACCCTAAACCTTAAACCCTAAACCCCAAACTCTAAATCCAAAATTGAATCGTAAGCCTCGAACCCTGTACCCCAAACATTAAAGCCTAAACTCAAAACCGAAGACCAAAAAAAAAGGCCAAGCCTTCGAGCCGTCTCTTGGCGTAAGAAATCTAAGAAGTCCTTGGTTCAGGGGTGATTGCAGGTTACGTAGGGTTCATGGTACAGGGTTGGGGGTTTTGGGGGGTGTAGTGTTGAGGGTTTAGGGTTTTAGGATTTGGGTGGGATTGCTGTTTAGGGCTTTTGGAGGTTGAGGGGTTTGGGGTTCAGGGGGTTTTGGGGCTTGGGGTCCAGGGCTGAGGGGTGGGGGGAGTCGCTTGATTCATGGGTAGTTGTAGGTTCATTCGGGGGCTATAGATGGGCATCTCTCAAACGGTTTAGGGTTTTAGGATTTGGGATTTGGAGTTTAGGGTTTTGGGGTTTAGGGTCTAGGGTGTAAGAAACATAGGGGTGCTCCAGGTACCTCAAACAGATGTAGGGATGATAAAGGGATTAAGGGTTGAGGGTTTAGGGGTGCTTCCCCTTCTAAGGTCGATCACGCAGACTTCCATATCGGCTCTGCAGGAGCTAGACGTATAGTGGTTACCAGTCTGGGGTTTAGGGGTTGGTAACGATAGTATTGCTGATTATTCAGGCTGCTGCATTAGGTACCCTAGGGGGTGCCCTCAACTGGAGTGGTGAGTTGGAGATTGTGGTTGTTGTGTTTCAGGTTTTGTGACTTTTTGTGGGGCTTCTGGTGTAGGATTATGGTTCGCGGTATGTGCGGGTGTGGGAGGATGCTTGAAGATTTTTTCATTATCCCAATATAACGCTTAGGGACCCTAAAGCCTTTGGCTTCTGTAACTGAAATTCTCCTACTGTAAAGGCCACCAGGATGACAAACAACTTCAGAGAGTGCTTCGTGCAACACATCGGGTTTGCAAGCTTTGGAGCCTCGGGCTTAAGGCTGAGGATTTAGGGTTTAGAGCAAAAGGCTTAGGGTTTAGGGCTTAGGGTTGAGGGCCTGGGGGCTTAGGGTTTAGGGTTTCGGGTTTAGGGCATAAAGTTTACAGTTTAGGCCCCCCCTTTTCTGGAACCTCAAACAGCAGGTAATATGGAACTTTGAAGGCAGGTACCCAGGAACTGCACTATTCGGCTTAGAGAAAAATTCAGAGTATGGTATGGGTTCCTTAACCCCACTGGCTCCTTTTTTTTATGAAAGCTATCTAATTTGTTTATGAAAGCTATCTAATTACTGGGGGTGGTTGTTGGGAGAACCCATGAGTGTAGCATGTGGTGCAAATAACCATGGCATTTGGCCTCAGATTTATGGAAGCCCAAACAGGCCTCCTGTGCAAGACCGCAGTTTTCCCTAAGGGTCCAAGGACTCAAATAGTGGGGGTCTAAGGCCCAAAAACTATAATCTGAATGGTCTTTGGGACCCAAAAGCCTAATATTTGGGTCCTTGGACCCTTAGTGCTTGAAAGATGTTTTTCCGGTTCCTTGATCTCCTTGAGAGTTCTAAGCGTCCGAAAGCTACCGCAGCCCTTCGTCGTACGTCATGAGGCCTAAAGGACACTCCTGCACTGCTGCTCGAATAACCCCCTTGTTAATGAGCGGTTATGAATACCTATAATGCCCCCCCAATGTAGTCTCACAATACGACCTTAATACGACCTAACCTTCGTTAGCCCCCCTATTTATAGACCTTCTGTTTATACTTCTGATTTACATACTTATAATACCCCCAATGTAGCATCATGACATGACCTAACCCTAATTAAACTCTAAACTTTACCCCTTTACTGGGCAATTGAAAGCGACCTCACCCTAAATGGTGGTTTACATAGGGAGTAGTCCCAGATTGGCCTTAAATAGGGAATTGAAATTATTCTAAACCCTTAACCCTAAACCCTAAACCCTATATTACCCTGCCTTTAGTACCCCTGGCAAGAATCATCTTCAGGCATGTAGATTGGATCGTCGATTCGGCTGATCCGCAGCTTGCAGCTCAGCTGGGTTAGGGGTGTAGGGGTTAGGAGTTGTGGGTTTAGGGGTTTAGGGGCTTAGGTTTTAGGGTTTAGGGGTTTAAGGTTTAGGGTTAGGGGTTATGAGTTTTGGGACTTAGAGTTTAGGTTCCAGCTAGGTGCCCTTATACTCTAGGGTTTGCCGGGCTTGACAGCACGTCTCTAAGACCCAAAACCTTAAATCCTAGACCGTAAACCCTAAATCCTAGACCACAAACACTGACCCCTAGACTCCTTGAACTCTCAGCCCTTGAGGGCCCAAGACCTTAGATAGGATGCGAGTCTGGCCCCAAAACATACCTGTGATACTTTACCCAGACGGTCCATGTACCCAATAATTAGGTACCTTGGATTTGGGTAATAGTAGTGAAGTACACGTTTTGGGTAAGTATAAGATTATCAGGTGCTTGGACCCGTGGGTTAGCTTCTTGGGTACTTGGGCCTGTAAGGAACGCTAAGCACCAAACCCTAACCCAATCTAGGGTTTAGGGTTTAGGGCTGCTTGTAAACCCTAAACCCTAAACCCAAACCCTAACCCTAAACCTTTTAATCCCAAACCTTAAACGTTAAACCCTAAACCCTAAACCTAATTCTAAACCCTAAGCCCTAAGCCTCTTTCATATCCAGGCAGAGTTGGGTCAAAGAATCGCCACGGCACTGATATTCCTCAATGACGTCCCCGAAGGCGATGCGAGGGCCTGGTAGCAGTAGCCTAGGGCTCCCAATGGGGGTTTAAGGTTTAGGGTTAAGGTCTTGGGGTTTGGGGGTTTTGTGGGTTTAGGCTGCGGGGATTTGAGGTATTTAGAGTCTTAGGTTTTAAGTTTTTAGGGTTTCAGATTGCGGCGCGGGGCTATGATGTTTATACACTTTAGGGCAAAAGGTTGGTATCATCTATTCATGGATTCCGCTGAGCTTACTTCAGCCTAATTGTCCTTGAGTAACTTTACTTAAGCAGGGCACCTGTGGGGGGGATGGGGCAACCCATGATTTGTGGACTTAGAGCTTCAAGGTTTAAGGTTAGGGCTGTTAGGGTTTAAGGTTTATGCTGCGGTTTGAGACCCTAAACCTTAAACCCTAAACCATTTTTGCAATGAAAGCTTGAACCCTTAAACCTTAAACCCGAAGCCTTTTTTGCAAGAAAACCTTGAACCCCTAAACCTTAAACCCTAAGCCCTCAACCCTACCTGGGGGCTAGGGGTTGCCGAGTTTAGGGTTAGGCGTTCAGAAGGGAGGGTTGAGGGCGTAGAGTCCAGAGGTTGCAACATAGGGATTGGGGTTTGGGGTTTAGGGTTTGGAGTTTAGGGTTTTGGGGTTTAGGGGTTTAGGGGTGTAGGGTTTAGGGGAGGTTGCAACATAGGTCTTGGTTTGGGTTTGAGGTAGGGGTTTAGGGTTTACCTGGAAAGGTGGTAGCTTTTAAGTATGGCCTTCTCTCCCCTTGCTTCCCTAACAAATTCGGTACTTTCCGAAAATGATGGTGGACCCCGATATAGACCCCAAAATACGTTCATCCCTAATCCAAAGACCTCCAAGAAAGCATGCCCAATTTGCGGAACCCCCCCTTTGGGTTAAAGTTGCACGGTATATTAAAGTATGTTGGCTTTCAAGCTGGGGCTTAGGGTGGAGGTTTACAAACTGAGATTCTAAACCCTAGGCCCGTCTAAAGACCTGAAATCCTAAGTCTTGTACACTAAATGCCAAAGCCAAAAATCCCAACACCCTAAACCCCAGATCCTAAATCCTAGGATTTTGCTTACGCCAGGTTATGGCGGCGAAACCGACTTCCCGGCGCTGGGTTTCTCGGTGACGCCCAAGCGTGGCACAGCGATGCTTGGCGAAGATTTTGCTCTAAAGGGTGGATAGGTAGGAAAGCATGCAAATCATCACCAAGTTAGAACCTCTATCTTCCTATAAACCCTAGACCTAACCCTACACCCTAAACTAGGTATTGTTCTACACGGCTTCCGTGTTTTGGAATATGCCCACCTTCAAGGGTCCACGTACCATGACTACATGAGCTATAGTCTAAACTCCTTGAAGCGTTTATACAGGGGTTTGGAATGGATTCGTAGCACTGAGGGGAGCGCATTATTAGGCGAAGGGGATTGCACCTGCGTGCGTGTGAACGAGCAGATGCTACATAATCAGAGAATTTCATCATGGTCCTTGCGCCCAGAGGGTAAAGTTTCCTGAAAGGAAGTTCTTTGTGCGTTGAGGTTGTTTTGGCCCAATGTGGGTGCAGACGGCGTCCCGCTGCCAGAAATGTGTCTGGTCTGCACAATGGAAGGAACGATCAAAACCTTCAAGACGATGACCTTAAACGATTCTTTAGCCCCTGTCTATACCCAGTCTCCAATTTCATTCTCCATGTATAGCTCCTCTCTAAACCCAGTGTCCATTTCATTGTCCATAAACCCTAAACCCTTTGCTTCTCCATGATTAGCCCATCGAAGGTCCTTCAGCAGCTTTGCATGGATCAAATACAAAGATGGGTTGAGAGGATGAAGGGGGTTCTGATGGCAGGATTTTGAGTTTATGGTTTAGGGTTTAGGGTTCTGATGGCAGGGTTTAGAGTTTACGTAGGGTTTAGGGTTGAGGGTTCTGATGGCAGGGTTTAGAGTTTAGGGTTTAGGTTGGGTACTGCCCCCACCCAGTAACAGTCTATATTAGTGGTCCTATTAAGGGCCATATATAACTATATTATAATTATCCAACTGTTACTGAGTGGGGGCAGTACCCAAGGTTTAGGTTTTTAGGGTTGAGCTCTCACAAAGAGAGTGGATGTGTTTTGCAAGTTCGGCATACAATGGGCAATAGAAATCTCGCTTGACCAAACAAGCAGGTAGGGTATTCGGCTCTAAGGACCTTACCTGCTTGTGTGCTTCATGATGCACGCAAAACTGTCTGGAATTATGTTCAAATCCATTTCAGGACTTTGGAACAAGGGCGTGGGGCATGCAGAAAGCAGATCTATCTAACACGGTCTTGTTGTGTCCAAGAAATCCCAAAGGAACTCCAGATCCTAAACAGTAATAGCCTTAGACCTTGAACCCATTTCTCAACATGAGGGACTGCCTGTAATCTACACGCCGCAAACATCCCAATATGAACAGCATTTAGATTTTTAGTTTGTTGCGTATGGAGTACGATTATGTTGTGATTATATCCCCCTTTGCATACTAATATTTTGTATGAATTTATTCTTATTTGGCTTAACCACCGCAAACAATGTTTGTGTGACAAGCCTCGCAATAAAGTCCTTACAATCATAAGCCCCAGGCTACAAACTTTAAGCCCAAGACTCCCAAACCCTCAACCCCAAAGCAACAACTCCAGACCCGAATCCCTACACCCTAAACCCAAAAGCCCTAAACCCCAAACCCCTAAACCTGAAACCATGACCCTTCCAACTTCAGGATTCATGAAGCAAAGCCACTTCTTGAGGCTGGAGCTGGACTTACTGTTGATGGATGAAATCTTGCACCACCTAGGGGCCTTAGACTACTGTAATCCCTGGGGGTTTAGGGACTTAAGGTGGTGCAAGATTTCCTCCATCAACAGTAGCACTGTAGAAAGCTTGAAAAATACTTGTAAACAATGTAAATTGCCATGGAGGGTTTGGGGTTTCGGGTTCATAGCTGCTCTGGGGTTTAGGGTTCAGTCTTCAGGGTTTAGGGGGGAAGGGGGAATCGGATGGCAAGGGCTATAGAAGTGAAAAGGAAACTGGCATTACAAAGTGATTCATGGGGTTTATGTCATGTTTCTCAAGTTTCTGAGGTCCTTGTGCGTGCGCTATACAACGAGGATCCTTCAATTTGCGTGTATGTGAGTGGAATCCATCTTTGGATAAACTGCTGGTTTAGGAAGACGTTTTCCACTGGAGAATTTAAGGCAGAGTGCCTTGAGTTCCAGATATGTACCCAGACCCAGTCTACCCAAGAGCCCAATGACTCATTTTAGCGTTTAGGCTTAAGGTTATTAGGGAGTGGAGTAATCGCATTTCTAGAGTAGCTGGTGGGGAAGTTTGTGATTAGTGCTTAGTACGTTTGTTTGGACCCTCATGTGCTGCCCTGACTAAAGTAGTACCCCATAGGGATCAGAAGGCGTTTGGCAGCCTGTTTTGGGGAATCCTTAGAACATGAGACGGTTGATGTTACAGACCCTGCAAGCCCCAAAGCACGTTGTCTCTTGGCAGTTATGGTATTGTATTATTATATTGTCGTGCAAAGGTTTTTTCAAGACAACAGTAGTGTAGTATACAGGAGTTTATGTTGCGGCCCCCCAGTTTCGGAGACCCCTCAGCTGAGTGCCTTCTTGTCTTTGGAGCTCATACCAGAAGATTCCACAAAGACATCTTCCCTAAAGAGGAAGTGCTTGTAGTATACGTACGTAGGTTCCTAGTATTTGCGGGACTTCAGGTGCTGACGGGTGCTGCAGGGTTTCTTGGCTCATAGATGCCCATATCCAAAACCCAACCCCCTATGCAGAGGGCCGGGCATTTAGGGTTGCATCATTCAAGCTGTGTGTGTTTGTCCGGTGTTTTCCTATAACCTAAACCCTAGGGTCCAGGCGTCCAGATGCCGGGGTGTAGGTACCAGAAGCCATGCAGGGTATAGTGTGCCTGATTTCAAAACCCCCTGGTATATCTGGGTACTTGAGCCCTCTTCTTGGAAACCTTAAATCCTCAACCCTACTTAAACCCCCAAAGTATGTAAAATAATGGCCTTTTTGGCTTATTATGGGTTTAGGGCTATCATTTTACATACTTTTGGGATCCAGATAAGCCCTACGCGGCAGCCTTGGTTTTTGTTGTTGCGGTCTACCGGGTGCGGTTGAGAGCACATGTGGGGGGGATGTCAGAATTATGGTCCCCTTTTGGGTACCCTCAATATTGGGTGCCGTATTATAATACGGATCCAAAAAGGGACCATACTTTTGACAACCACCCAGATAGGGGTTTAGGGGTATACTGAAGAATCAAATGTAAGAAGAGGGAACATCAACTGGACACTGCGACTTTACAGGGGTTATAGGACTAGCCTCAAGTAAGTGTGTAATTAAGGTAAGTGACTCAAGGCAGGGAGATTGCGGGGAAGCTGATATAATATAGTGTTCAGGCATTCGTGTTGATTGATTTCCTAAACCCTAAACCCTAAACGTCGCACCTGCAGGACGGCATCGAGAAGGTTGCCTTGAACGTCACTTGGCTTGAATGCAGTGCCCAAGCCCTTCCAGGGACGTTTTGGAGTTTAGGGTTTAGGATGTAGGGTTTCATTCGGGTATGTAGAACCACATTACTGGCAATTTTTTAGGCTTCTAAACCCGAAGCCATAACACTTTAGAAGGAGGGCGGGCCTCACGTTAACTCAGCAGACATGCATGAAGTCACATGCTGGCCTTGACCAATTTTTAGGTGCTTTGTTGGATTGTTTGCGTATATACATCTGATGACAGATTACAGATTTGCAGAGGCTCAAGGATGTTTTAGGGCAAAAGTTGGATTTTCTCTCACTACTTGGGATCCTCTTACCAGGACCCTCGTTGTGCCCATGAATAGGGGTGTACAGTCCCTGATCGTGTGTAGTTATTGGATATTTAGGGATTTTAGAGGGTAGGTGAGGGTCCAGGTATAGAGCTTCCATGCGTCAGCAAGATTTGTTGGTCCCTTGATTGTGGAAACCCGCAGATATGCTTCAACGTCTTGAACCATAAACCCTAAATCCTACAACAACAGTTGCCATCCGCCTTTTGTAGTGTTGGGTCTTTTTTTGCACAATGTAGGTAATATTTACAGACTACAGGGCACAATGTAGGTATGATTTGTATACTTGGAGCCCTGGTATAGCCCTACCTCCCAGAAGTATACATGATTTCCGGACATGTACCTTTCAAACCCACTCCCTAAGGGTCCAGGAACTCAAATACTGCGGGGTGCAGGGCCCAAATACTCTAATCTGAAAGGTATTTGGGACCTAAAGCCCTAGTATATGGGTCCGTGGACACGTAGAGACTAGCCATGACAAGCGAAGCTTTGTTACCCCAGCCCCCAAAATCAGGACCCTACAGCTGTCCTATCAGTGTATGAGGGTCCAATTGTGGGAGGTAGTGTTATTACAATCCTCTCCTTAAGCAAGATGACACGCAAACGCCTGAGATTTGGGTTCGCGATCGTCCTCTACCCTTGGAAGTGACGACGTTGGAGAGCCTGCTTCAGTCGTAGACAACACCCTCTTAGCATGTCTGATTGTTTACCCAAAAAGCCTGTGCAAACAATAATCTTAGGATGTTGGTATTTCATGTTTAACAAAGTCACTGGGGTTGGGGACGGTTTTTTGTTCAAATGGAAACTGTTGAGTGCATCCAGGCTCTTGTGAACTCTATGAGGGTATTAATTTGTTTTGCAGGGGGCTGAACATGACCCTTGGCGCAACCAGATCGATTACTGAGAGAAAAAGCAGAAGCATGTGCCTCTCTGCCAGGGAGAAACTTCAAGGGTTCGGTCTCGATTGCATTCTAGGTACCCCAGTAGTAGGCCTTTTTCCCTTTTTATTTGGGGGTTTCCTTATTACAGCTGAATAGTAGGAAACAGGACACCCTTATTATTACAGGGTTACTGGGAAACCCTAAGCCCGAAACCCTAATCCCTAAACCCTTATTATTAAGGAGTTACTGGAAAACCCAGTTTAGGGTGTAAGAGGTGAGTACTATCGTAATCTATAGCCTTTATGAGGCTAGAGTCCTAACGATCAAAGGACATTTCGCCTTCTTAGATTCCTTAGTGAGTGCCCTGTGATTCTTTGCATGGGCTCCTAAAAACATTAACCTTAAATAGAACGATTGCTCGGGGCGTGGTTGATCCGAACAAGTGCCGGGACATAGATGCTGAATGTGGTTGTTCTTGACCTGCATTTCTCCTCTGAGAAAGTGTGTTTCTTGATAGCCAGTGCTAGTTTCCATAAATGTGGGGACCCCAGCGTCAAAATATCATAGTCCTTAATATGGGGTGACCCTTAATTTCCGAAAACCCCCAGGTGGCAAAGCAGAAGCTACATGCCACGTCAATGACCTTTTTCCAAGGCAACGCTACTGTAAGACTGAATTCTTCGTCTTACTGCTTACTGTTGCTATTATCATTGTTTGGGTGTAGGGTTTAGGGTTCTTGGTTTCTTATTACTATCATTGCCAGGATCTTAGCAGGCAGTTGGCCAATCAATGAGCCAAAGATCTGCTTTTCAAAGGGTCCAAATTGTACACTGCCACCGACAGTACGAACATTGCCAGGACTACAGGACCATTCTCATGAGGTTTAGCCCGATTGTGTAACCGACCCCCCTTAATAGTTAATTAACCCTGAACCCGTGATACAAGTTGAGGGAATCATGTGTTATTAGAGTGTTGCTTTTTTTGTAGGGAGGATGGTTGCCCTTCCTTGCATATTGAAATCCTTATAGACCTCTCTTATTATGACAGTTGTTTGGGCGAAGTGTATCCTCATGTCCCATGAGGAATTACATATATAACGCGGAGCACAAAGGCACAGATGAGCTGTTGAGGGTTCCAGGATAAGCTTGGTAGAAAGGGAGCTATAGGGGTTCTATATGGATATATTGGACTATATACGGGTATATTGGGTTCATTGGATACTGGGTTATAACCAGGATAACGGAGAATGAAATAAAACAGAAAATGCCAACTGGACACTGGGATGATGTAAGCCCTATACCCCAAGATCTACACCTCGAACCCATGTAGAAATATGTACGATGTAGGGGTTCCATAACCTTTGGGGTCTCGTTTTGGGAGTCTTTCTAGGATTGTCACTTATTGGCGTCTACATCGGGCCGGCTGTTTCTACAAACCCGCATATCCGAAAATGCCAATTATGAGCATGAAGACAGCACTGTCTGTGTTGTGTTTATGTTGTTTGCTCTTGCTGCGCTTTGCTTCGAAATTACATCCGCCGAATAATACACCATGCAGGATGCAGGACTCCACATCAGGTCCTCTAGTACAACGCAAGCTAAGTCTGCTTTCCAAAGATCAGAAATACTAGCTTATAGCGGGGTGGCTAGATACCCTAAACCAATAAATTCCAGTTTCTTCCTGTCCCTCACCACCCAGTTGGATGCCCTGTTGTGCGCAATCCTCAGTCCTAAGCCTCTCAGCACCAAACCATCAGCCATATACCCCCTACACCCTAAACCCTCAAGCCCATGTAAACTTTCCATTACTTAGGGTACCCAAATTTCCTTAACTTTGAAATTTTGGAATCAAAATAACCCCCTCAAACCCTAACTAATGGCAATAAACCTCCAACTTTGAACTCCCACCCATCCAACAAACCCACTGCTCACCAGCCTTCTGCACATGCGGGTAGCCGATCCTCTTAGTTGTCAAAACTCTTGCGTGTGCGAAGGTGCCAGCGATGTGGGCCATGAGCTTGAGTACCCATAGGCTTGAGTACTCACAATGTAGGGTTTAGGGCTTAGGGTTTAGGGTTACAGGATATGTCTCTCCGGGTCGCCACTTTGATAAACCCTAGACCCTAATCCTCAACCCAAGCTGTTAATTCTATTCCTCTTATTCTAAGCTCAAACCCCCAACCCTAACCCTCTCAGCCCTAAAGCCTTTAATCCTAAACCCTGACCCCTGAACCCAAAATTCTTCCCAGCTCCATAGGACATGTGCGATCGATTCGAGCTAGACTCGCGAATGAGGCCTGTCGCAGCCGGGGGTTTGGGGTTCAGGGTTAAGGGTTTAGAGTTTAGGGTTTGGGTTTACGGGGGTAAGGTTTGGATTTTAGAGTTTGTAGGGTTTAGAGCTCAGGGCTTAGGGTTTGGAGAATATAGGGTTTAGAGTTTAGGGCTCAGGGAGAGTGCAAGGGTTCAGGAGCACGAGGTGTCTGGGCTTACGGGGTTGTGGGCAAAGGATCTTCTGAGTTGTAAAGATTGTGGGTTTCAGGAGTATAGGCGAGTGTTGGGCTTAGGGCTTTAGGGCAGGGCGCTCAGGATTTGTTGAGTTCTTGCGCGTAGCCGTTTTGAGTTTGAGGTTTCTTCCTTCAGGGATAAGCCTAAGGGTCCAAGTACCCAATAATCATATACTTGCCCAAAACCTGCACTAGAATTACTATTGCCCAAAACCCAAGTACCTAACTATTGGGTACATGGACCCTCAGGCTTAGGGTTTGGGGTGTCAGGATTGTTGAGCTCATGCGTTTTCATGAGGTGTCTTGGTTTCGAGACTTAGCTTTAGTTTGTCTGCGGTCCCGTTGTTTTGGTGAGTTTCCCTAAGGGTCCGAGGACCCAAATAAGAGTGTTCTAGGATCCAAATACTATAATCGAATGGTATTTGCTGGGACCTAAAACCTTGTTATTTGGGTTGTTGGTACTTTAGGGTTTTGAAGGTTTTGAGCATCGGAGTTCTGAGTTAAGGATTCTCTGGTGTGAAGATTTCGGAGTTCTTGAGTTTGGTTGTTCGGGTGCAGGACTTTGTGGTTAGGAAAGCAAGATGCGCAAGCAAGAGGGAAACTGCATACATACATATGCCCTATAGAACCCCTATATAACCCTATATAACCTCTCTGTAGAGCATGCGGCCATGTATATCTGCATGATTATATACCTGAGGAGGACCCACCTTGCAATAATGGTATAATAGGAATAGAAGAGGACCCTAATATAATCCTTATTATCCCTTCTCGTCACTTTTACAGGCTGGGGCGGGTCCACCTAACATATACCTACCTAGAAGCATTAGTTGCTCAGGAAACCTACAACCTAAACCCTACGCCCAACCCCGAATCCTAAGGCCTAAACCGTGAGCCCTAAACCTTAAGGCCTCAACCCTAAGCCCTCAACTCTAAACCCTAAACTCTAAACCCTAAAGCCCGAAGCACTACACCCTAAGCCCTCAACCCTAAACCCTAAACCCTGAGCCCTCAACCCTAAGCCCTAAACTCTCAGGCAGCAGGTGGAGGATGCCATGGCAAAGCGCAAGGACCTTTGGGGCAACAACGGATGATGGAATGCAGGGCTCAGCGTTTTGGGTTGAGGGTTTAGGGTTTAGGTACGGTTTCGATTTGGAGGTTGATCTCAAGATCCTTTAGGTTTAGAGTTCAGGGTTTAGGGTTTAAGTATGGCTCCATTTGGGGGTTGATCTAGAGATCCTTTAGGGTTTAGTGCTTCGGGGCGTAGGGTATAGGAATTAGGGCTGCGCAGAAAGCTCCTATAGGTCTAGAAGGACCGATATAGGGGAATTAATTTTCCATGCTGGGCATTTTGAGCAACTATATACCATCTCCATTTGCCTACAGCCTTCTAGTATCTACCCCTTAACTGTTTGGTATACCCCTTAAAGTTAATCCCCCAAAGTGTAGTCGCAAGCATAAATTTCGGTATGGCGGATGGATTTGAAAGATTTGGCGTTTTTCAGCTTCAACGGCCTGGCGGGGATCTAGGTCTAGGGCATTGGGTTCAGGGCCTGTAGCGCTCATGGGGTGTGCAGGGGATCGTACAGGAATAGCGATAGTAAGGGGATATGGGGCGGTGCCTCAAAATTGCGGGTCCTTTCCCTAAGGGCCCCAGGACCTAAATATTAGGGTTTTAGGGCCAATTTATATAATATTAATGGTATTGACCGCGCGTTTAGGGTTTGAGGTTTTGGGTTTAGAGCCTTGGGTCTAGGGTTTAGGGTGCAGGGTACAATCTCAACATGTAAGTGGCTTTTTATTACCGACGCCAAAGCAAGGACCCCATGGCGCTTCCGTATGAGTCTTGCATGCTCCTTTGTTATCGGGCCCGCGGGTCTTCTTACCGAATCCTTATACCCTATATATCCTCATACACTCCTTATATTGCCCCTATATTTTCCTCATATACGTAATCCCTATAGAAGCCTTGCATACAGTCCCCCTTAAGTAGATAGGAGATGGCTTTGGGTATATTACAAAAAGATCCCCATATACCCAGTATTCTATTTTCTTAAGGTGGACTATACACCCTAAACCCTAAACCCAATATTCTATCTACTTAAGGGGGACTATAATCCTACTGTTTCGGGGCTCACCCACTTTGCCGAAGGACACCTTCACCCAGGACATGTCCTCGCTGAGACAGGTGGGAGTTTCTCCAGTCATGACATGGCCCGAAAAGCGCTAATTAAGGTTTAGGATTTAGGATTTAGGGTCCAGGGTTTAGGGTTGAGGGCTTAGGATTTAGGGTCCAGGGTTTAGGGCTCGGGATTTAGGGTCCAGGGTTTAGGGTTTAGGGTTTATATTGGGGTTATATTGGGACAATGGAATTTAAAATGGAAGCTACTATAGTATAGTATATGGGGGCTATATAATCTAAACTCATGGCAGGGGTGCTGTATATGGGAGCTTTCCCAAAACTAGGGGTCCCCATTTTTAGCGGTCCCAATATAAGACTTATAGTACTTTGAGATCTATATTGGGTTCCCCTTTTTTTAGGGAAGCTACCATATCAGGGATTACATCTCCACTCAGTCCTCCAAGCGCCCGCCCACCGGGCGGATGTGTTCAGGTACTCTGAACACTTTATGGAGGGGGGGCTCTCTACCTGGATAAACCCTAAACCCTAAACCCTAGCGCAAGTTTGTGGAGAAGTGCACGACCCTGGAGATTGTGATGGCTAAGAAATTTGGCCGGGCCGAGGTCTCACAGTGCACGCAGCTCTATGGCCCGGCCTTCCCTGCTGAAGTGGGCACATTCCCGGAAGATGCATTTTTGATGGGGATCGGCAATGCCAGGGATCATATGAGCTATAGTCTAAACTCCTTAAAGGGGGTTATATAGGGAAGTATTATAGGGGCTATTAAGGGGGATACTGGGAGTTTAGACTATGGATCATATCTTTCAAGGCATTTTATGGGGACGGCGCTGCCATCCCCTGATTCAAGTCGCGCTGCGACATTGCTTGGCTGGCCAGGGGACAGTGGAAGCCCTACGGAGTTTTAGACTGTAGCTCACAGGGCTAAGGGCCCAGACTAGAGGCCCAAGTTTTCAACCTTAGTGAACCCTAAGCCCCAAAGACTAAACCCTAAACCCTAAATGTGAACCGTAAGTATCATTCTGCCACAAGACAGCTAACAACGTCTGCAAGTGCACAGTCATCTGGGCTGCAGTTAAGGAGCGTACGTTCAGATACCAGACGATGCATAATGGAGTATGCTTCCCTTATTTATACTCCTTTTATAGGTACCTAAGGGTTAACCCTCAGTAGGGGTCCTAAGTGCCACGTAGGTGAGTTAGCCTAAGTTGCCGAAAAACAAACCTAGGCAGCTCAGCACTTTG
This sequence comes from Symbiodinium pilosum, assembly GCA_905231905.1. Taxonomy (NCBI): domain Eukaryota; class Dinophyceae; order Suessiales; family Symbiodiniaceae; genus Symbiodinium; species Symbiodinium pilosum. The sequence goes on along the minus strand of CAJNIZ010006657.1, from coordinate 52,889 downwards.
CCTGGATAATGCACAATGTTGGAGAAACGGTCCACATGCTAGGCATCGTTGTAGACCACAGCGGCCCAGATACCTATACAAAAGAATAAGGTTTAGGGATAGGGTTTAGGTTTCAGGGCACCTGTTTTGTAGCCTCGTCGAGGCACCAGTATATTGCGGACTCTCTGCGGAAGCATGCCTATACCTTCAGCCTTGAGTTTTCTTTCGGGACAGCCATAAGCCCCCTAAACCCTCAACTCTAAACGTTTGAACCCTAAACCCCGTAAGGGTTTAAGCTTTAGATTATACCCTCCATTCAAAAAGTCTCCAACAGGCGTCTCCTAGACAACCAGCTTTCTCGTCATGTTTATGTAGGCTTCCATGTTCGGTTTGGGGAAGGGGAGGCCCGGAACCCTAGCTCATGGCACCCGTACTTATTTTACCAGAATCCCAGGGTTTAGGGTTTAGGGTTAAAGATATATATTTAGAATCCCAAAGATACCCTAGGGATCCAAATAGCGCAATGTAGGTAAGAATTACAGACTTTAGGGCCCAATGTAGGTATTATTTGTGTACTTGGATCCCTAGGGATATATATTTTTGTTTTTCCGACCTTACTGCAGATGAGGAATCTTTGCATTACCGTAAATGTTTTATACCTAGGGAATTATGCTGGGATAGTATATCACGGCCATGCAGGATATTCAGCATCAACTGTACCGTAGACAGGTTGCATATTACTACACCACCCTCCTCGTACAGTCCCTACAAGATTTCTTGCTATTTCGGCTTGTGTGTAACGAGCCTAAGCCCTATGCCCTGCCTAAACCCAAAGGCATGAGGTTACTGTAGAAGCACCTGTATTACACTGCCGCGTTTAGACTTGAATTTTTTTAGTGGCTTGATGCCTAGCGACAAGTAGCTGTTATAAGCGGGGGAGGGAAAATTCTACCCCATTTTAAGTATAACATTTAGTCTCGGGGTTTAGGGTATAACTACCTTCGTACCTAGAGCAATCCCAAACATCCTAGACTCCTAGACTCTGAGCCCACAGTACCCACGAAGCCTTAAAAAGCTCTGGCTGCAGACTTTGGAAACTGCACGGAATCCACCGGGGTCGCGGGCCCGGAAAGGTTGTTGCGAAGGCTAAGCATCAAAGTCATTGAAAAGCCTCAGATAATATGGTCTTTGGGCCCAAATTGCTTCAACTATGAATCCGTAGATGCATACGGAAAATGCTTAGTTCAGGGTGTAGGGTTCAGGGGCTTAGGGTTGGGGGGTTTAGGGCTTCGGGCACTGCAGTCATAGATTTGTTGGATGCAACAATAAAGATTGCGTCTTGAATACTTTGGCTTAGCAGGCTTGTGTATCCGTGGTTTAGGGTTTAGGGTGTTGGACGCCTTGAGGCGTGCTTCATCTCCAGCGGTGGCGCTCGCAACGATTTTGGGCTTCATGAGGGAGCAAACTGGCGAAGCAAGACGCGAGGACGACAAGCGTCCCATGCATCTTCACGTAGCAGTTCCCGGTTCAGCTTTCCGGCAGCTGGTCCGCGACACCAGAAGAAAAGCTGCGAACAGCGGTTCGCGTGAAGACGGGACGTGATGAGCAGTCCAACGCCTTGCGTGGCTGCAACTTTAGTCATCCCAAATTGGGATCAGGGGTTGGGGACAAGGTGGGGACTAAGGGTGTAGGGCCTAAACAGTTGAGAGAAAGTGCTCAGGCTTCAGGTTTAGAGGTTGGGGATAAGGGATTTTGGGGCTTTAGGAACTTGTGTGGGTTAGGCATCAAAGCGTGAGCAGCAGCGTCAGTGGCCATGTCTTGCGAGGAGCTTGGCCATAAATCCTGATTAAACCTCAAACCCTGAATCCCGAATCCTAAGCCCTAAACCCCAAACCCTAAAACTATTTTGAATACTTCAATAACTCCCATAGCGCTCTGCAGGTAGTTTGGGCTGGAGGCTTGTACCCGAAACCTTAAACTTGAAACCTTGAAGCGCGTCAGAGCCACAAATTCTGCCTCGGACGTGGATTGACCTTCTGGCTCTTGAACCCCAAACCATAAGCCCTAAACCCTAAACCCCAAACAGTGGGTGCCTTCAACAGCTACAGTAGCACTACCCTGGTTCATAATATTCGTAGCCGGCAGAGGTCGCTGGTCCACCACCATGTCGTAACGCAGCATTGAGCGCTATGTCTGCTGTCTGAGTGCTCAGAGGTTACGGCTTAGTACTTCACATGTTACACACTCTGCGTTTCCAAGCTGCAAAATGTCGAGGATCCTAAGCTCTAGAAATCCTAATTTAGGCCTTGAATTCCCCGGATGCCAAATCCAAAACCTTCACCTTGTGCCCTACACAAGCCCGCAAAACCCCAGACCCAGAAAAGTCCAACCTTTGCCGGGGGGCGTATATACATAAATCTAAGGTTAGAAGTATGGGCCCCTAATATGGGCTCTTTAGTTTTTTAGGGACCCTTAAAGGTACATATCATAGGGGACATTGAGTAGGGTTTGCAGGGCCCATAGTAGGGGCCATGGTTTCGACCTCTTAGAATCGAGAAGGGGCTCAAATTTGTCCCAAAACTTAGGAAAACCTTGCAGACCGGTCTTTTAAACCCAGCTTCCAGGTTTCTTCATTGCCAAGACGTGCAGGTGCCGTGTCTTTCTGATGGCTGCGCGGGCTGGATGTCAGACGAAGATGTTGGAGGCTCACTTTTCGCGATTTTCTGTCAGCAAGCTTGTTACGTTTCATGGGCTCTGGTGGTGTTGCAGCCGCGTATCAGGAAGCTCTGAACATGGATCACTTCACCGGGAAGCCCTGGAACAGCAGTGCGGCCGTGCCAATGGCAAGCTGGTTGTGCCACAAAAGGAGTGCTGAGGATGAGGCCCGATTCAAGATGATGGGCAACGTGGTGATTCCTCAAGGTTTCAGGTTTAGGGTGCCAGGCTATGATTGCTTTGACAGACGTGCTGCGTGCATCCTCCGGGTAGATCCTAGTTAATCAGAAAAGGATGCAAGGGAAAGTAAGCCTCCTCTGCCGCCTACCTAAACCCCAAATTCACATCCCAAATTCCTAAACCCTATATACTCCCTGTGCAATCTTTTTTTTAACCCCTCTATCCCCCTTAAGGCTTTTCTTGGAAGCAACCTTATTCCTAAACCCTAAACCTATATAACCTATATCCTCCTCCCCTCCGCCAATTGGGGCCTGAGGCTTCTCTTTGTGAAGCTCAGAGAAATGGAGGACGTGTTCAGGGTGTAGGGTTTAGGGATTAGGGTTTAGGGATTACGGTTTATAGGGGCTAAGGTCCAGAGATTTTCGGTTTAGGGATTAGGGTTTGGGGTCTAGGATTAGATGGATTTAGGGTTTCGGATTTACTGGATTTAGGGTGTACGTGGATATAGCAAATAAGAATGGCGCACACATCATCGAACGTAGTCTTAATTTCAATTCTTAGCCCTACACCCTACAGGGTTCATCACCTAGCCGTCTTTGGTTTTGGGGTTTAGTGGACTTATGGTTACAGCCGTGCGGCTTGAGTGTTCAAGGGTTAAGGGTTTGAAATTTAGGGCCTATATAGGGGCTTATTTAAGGGTCTACGGGCTTAGGGCGCTGAAGAAATTCAGAGTTTTTTTGCTCAGGGCTTGGGCTTTAGGGTTGAGGGTTGGCAAGAGTTAGGGCCAGATGGAGTACCGTTTTAGCATTGCAAAGCCCCAGGCACCGCACTAAACGCGGCGACACACAAAATAAAGGCCCGAGTCGCAGCATGAAGGCTCCGAACGAAACGGAAAAAGACACGAAAGCAGCCTTAAGAGCCGTAGAGCAAATTGTGAATCTTGAGCCCCCAGAGCCCCATAGCGAAAATGGTCCCAAGTACCCAGATGGAATGTAAGATGGTCCCAACTCCTAAACTCTAATTCCTACGCCCGAATTAGACCCCAAACTCCAACTAGGTGTTTCCAAATTTCAATGAAGTTGGGCTACGGGGACTCTTAAGACATCGTCTTGCAAACTCTCCGCTAGGATGGCACCTTCGTGGCAAAAGGCTCCGACAAGGCCGGAGACGGTAAGATATGGGTTTAGGGTTTTAGGGTTTAGGGGTATTAGGGTTTAGGGTTTAGGGGTATTAGGGTTTAGGGGGTTTAGGGTTTACGGTTTAGGGTTGCTCGTTTCTTCTAGTAATGGTAATACCTGGACTCCAAAGTATGTGGAACAGTTGTATTTGTTTGAGGGATCTTTGCTAATATTTACCTACCTCACCTACCTCTGAATTTCGGGGACCTGGTAATGGTACGAGCAAGTATGAGAATGTTAACCTCGTCTAGGAAATGGTAACAATGGATCGACAAATCATTGCAGCAGGATGGCTATAATTCCAGCATTTTCCCGGTACTTGCACTTTTGTTGCGGTCGGCCTTCGCTGTCGCTGTAGTGATGCAGGTTTACAGTAGTTTAGGGAGCAGCCAAGCTGTTTTTGCAAATCTTATATCTAGCCAAACAGAAATCATCAGATTTTGGATGCATGGTTCTAATTTCTGGGCGAGACGTATTATGGATTTTCCTGCAGCTTGACGCGGGGAACTGAGGGCACTCACATGGGTTGAACAACATATCTAATGAATTTGGATGTTGCATTGCTGGATTCTGTGCATTCCACGAGCCGCCGGGCACCCTCAAAACAATTCGAATACCTTGACATGTTGGCGAACGCCTTTAATGCGGAGACACTGAAAGCGTGTATGGTAACTTCCACAAACTAGGGAGAAGCCCTATAAATACCGCCCTATACAACCTCTTATCGACTTCACAGCGACCCCTGAATTTCATAAGCATTATGCATCTTGATAGAAGACCTGCATCTCTCCAGAATACATTCCCAGAGGCCTAGGCCCCAAAGTAGTCACACGCAGCCGTTACCCGTGCCAGGGGAAGGGCAAAGTCTGGTGCTCAGATGTTTCAGGGTTTAGAGTTTAGGGTCCAGTTGTGTTCTCTTACCCGTACGTAGAGTAGTAGGGTTTTTATTGTGGATCCTGGTGAGTGTATGGAGTCTTTCCTAGAACATTGGGGAGTGCATAAACTGGGTGTCCAGCTGCCATGGCCAGCAGCAAAAATCAGGAGTCCCACGCCACCCACAATTGCTAGAGAATAACATACCTAAACACCTTTTCTCATTAAATGGGCTCCTGTAGGCCCCTACATAACAGTCCCGCTATAAGCCGCTGGTTTTGAAAGAAGTTTCCATGTAATTGTAAGGTTCTTCTCCGTTAGGTTTGCCATCATTAATTCCTGAGCCCTAAACCCTGAACCCCTAAGCCCCTAAACCCTTAACCCTAAACCCTAAACTCTATAAACCCTGAACCCCTAAGCCCCTAAACCCTTAACCCTCAACCCTAAACCCTGAAGGGGGCCAAGAGCCGGAATATCATGGCTTTGGCCACCACGAAACAAGTCATATTAGAGTATTTGAGACCTACGACGCTATTAAGGGTTTAGGGTTTGGGGTGAGGGATTTGGGCCCTTTTGGGGCTGGGGCCCTAAAGACCCTAAACCCTGAACTCTAAACCCTGGAACCCTAAACTCTGAACTCTAAGCCCTAAAGCCCAAAACTTTTGTGGATGTTCTATTGGCAGCCGAAACTGGTCGATCTGTCGAGCTTTCAAAAAACTCGGACACGTGCTAGGGATTTATTGTATAGAGCTTTGGGGTATACAGTTTAGGGTCTAGGATGTAGTGCTTAGGGTGTAAGAGTTCAGGGTCTGGGCTTGAGGTTTTAAGGGTCCGGGGGTTTAGGGTTTTTGTTTTTGAGGGTTTCGGATTTAGGTTTAGGATTCAGGTTTTAGGGTTTGCGTCTCAAGGCTGGGTTTTTATGGGCATCCAATATCATCCGCCTCTATCCTCACATATCCAGTGTCATCCGCCTCCAAACCCGAAAAGCCTAAACGTTTAACCCCGAAACCCTAAACCCTAGAGCCCCTAATCCTTCAGGCCCCTGAATCGGCGTGCCAAGACTGCCGATTCCGATTTCTTGGTAAGTCATTGCGGCGACGTTTCAGGGTATAGGGTCTACGGTTTCGGGTTCAGTTTAGGGTTTGGGGCTCATGGCTTCCCGACATTTAGGGGTACCTCTTCGGGGTTCCCTACAACAAGGATTATAGCGTTTGGGGTCTATATTAGGATTTCTTTATTTATGAAATCTACTGAATGATGAGAGCACAGAATAGGAACTATCCAATTGTTCCGACTTCGGGAATTAAATCGAAAGGAACATGCAGCATGAAATGGAAGTTCGACCTAGGAACCTGCATAATTGCCCAATCCGTTCTCGGAGTATCATCCTTCTACGACTGCAGTAGACCATGCTTCAGAACCCAGTTGTAGTTATTTCAGCCACTACAGTAGTCGGGGTTGGCCATGGGCTATGGTGCGCATCTTTGGCATGCTGTGTTGATGGTTGGCACACCCTAAGCCCTAAAGCGGTTGTGGGAGGATCCAACAGGGATGTCTTGCAAGTATACTCTGTAACAGGGGCCGGCAAAAGAAAAGCCGCAGTTTATCATTAGCCAGGGATTTACCCTAAACCATAGGCCCTATCAACCCTTAAATAGTAGTTTCCATGTTCTTTGCCATTATCCCAATAGAACCCCTATATACTTGGCAATTTCCGCGCAGCCTTGTGGAAACCTTGGAGCTGGTACTGGAAAATCCCACGCCTCTATCGCCAGCCCACAAGTAGCAGCCCCAGTACTTTAGGGTACTCAGGGTTTAGGCTATTAGGGTTTAGAGGTCTAGGGTTTAGGGTTTAAGGGGTCAAGCGTTTAGGGTTCATAGGGTTCATAGGGTTTATAGGGTTTATAGGGTTTATAGGGTTTAGGGGTCTAGGGTTTAGGGTTTATAGGGTTGAGGGGTCCAGGGTACCGCAAATCGGACGCATTTTCATCGGCGGCAGGACGATCCAATCCATCTAGGCAAGCAAAATGCCATTCCGGTTCAACCAGTATTGAGCACAACCACAAAGTAGTCTCACTTGTTTGAGTATGGACCTCCATGATCCCTTTCGACTCCGATATGTCCCTAGCAAATCCTAGCAACTTTTAAAGCCTAAACCCGAATCGCCGCCGATCAGTTTGAGGCGGCCTGCGGCCAGATCCGCGCAGCCGCATGGCTGGCCGTGACCGGATTATCGGCGACGCCCGTCGCCATCGACGCGAACACCCTCGAACTCCACGATGGGTCTCAGTCCCTGCGCCCAGCTACTGGCGCTCCCCGCCAAGTCGCCTCCGCCGATCGTCAATGACAGCTGCTATGGCCGTGGCCCATGCCCCTACAGCTAGGTCGATACCCACGTGCGTACTTACCTACCTACCTACCTACCTACCTACCTACCCACCTCTAAACCCTGACCTAGACCCTTTAAACCCTAAACCCTAAGCCCTACAGTCACCCCGTGTCTCCATTTTTCAACAACTCCCATGATACATGTTAGCTATTGCAGTAGTTCTAGGTGCCTCCGTAGTACCCTTCTTCCATTTTCATTTTGGGGTCTCCTTATTGAAGCTGAACTTTGGGAAACAGGGTACCCTTATGGTGAAGGGGTTACGCTAAACCCTGAACCTTAAACCCTAAACAATAAGCCCTGAACCCTAAGCCATGAACCCTAAACCATGAACCCTAAACCCTGAACCCTAAACCCTGAACCCTTACCCTTATTACGAGGGTTCATAGGGGAACCTCGAGTTGCAAAAAGCCCAGGGTGGCTTCGGAGGAGGCGCGAGTTTGGGATAATGCTGGCAGGGTTTGGAACTGGTCAGTAGCCCTAAGCCATAAAGCCCTAAACCGTAAACCGTTCTAGTATTAGGGGTGTAGAGTTTTGGGTCTAGGGTTGCAGTTCTAGCAAGGCATCTAGCAGGTGAGGGGTGGGGCTACAGATTGGGACCTCAGCTAGAAACTATCCTAATGTAGACCGCTGATTAATACACCGCCTCCCCTTAATAGGAATTATATTAGGGATCCTAATATTAAGGCCCTTAAACGGAGGGGGTTTATTAATCACGGGTCTACATTAAACCCTGAGTTTCAGATTCGAGGTTGGCAAAGTACTGCCTCGGCATTTGAAGTTTCAAAAAGTTTGCGTTTCAGGATTTTAGGGGTTTAGGGTTTTATGGTTTAGGGTTTTAGGGGTTTAGGGTTTTTGGGTTTGGAGGTTTTAGGGTTTTAGGGTTTAGGGTTGGGATAGAGGTACATACTTGGTGTATACGACCCGCTATTTCTGGAGATTCAGGGTAGCTACAACCCAGTTATGGATGTATTTTTCACCCAACTGAAGCCACCCGAGGTATCCCAACAGAGTTGTAAAACGTGCAGAATTACCAATAGGGTTGTAGATTGAGTTATACGTGCCAGTTAACCCCATCATATTTCAACGCCTGAGCCCCAAACCTAGACCTGAGGGCCCGTGGTTTGAAGGTCCCGGGACAACCTGAGGCTCTCTGAGGCTCTAGCACTAGAGTTCATTTAGGGTTTAGGGTGTTGTGGGTTTAGAGTCTAATGTGAACTCCGCTTGAATAACCCCCAGGCAAGTCTCACTTGTTTTAGAGTATTTCCGGCACTCTCACTGGAATCCGCGGTCTCCTGACTGGAGTCTACGGATCGATTTCAGGGACTGAGATGTAGGTATCTCAAAGTGGTTCATGTAGGTGTGTAGTATATACTTCGGGCCAGGGGCCCACGTAGCTACGGTATATACTATACAGCTACATGGACCCTTTAGGTATGTAACCAAGGGGCAACTAGCGGCCGTCAAGTCTAGGTGTTTCCTCTGTACCATCCGTACATCGGAGCAAAGCCTGATAAAGCACGGCTTTAGGGTTTAAGGTTTAGGGGTTCAGGGTCTAGGGTTTAGTGGCTTAGGGTTTAGGGTTTAGGAACGAAAATAGTACCTTAAACCCGAAGGGTCCACAATATTATTCCCACCCAAGAGTACCCTCCCCAGATTTTGAATCGTTGGGGGTACATGTGGGGTGGATGGTAGAATTTCCCTTATATTGCATTCGGCAGGCATTTCTTTCAATGGTACTGGTGTCGTTCCCCAAGACTTCTAAAGCCCCATTCCTGTGTTGCTGTTAAGGAACTTAAGTTAGAGTACCATAATTTTCCATATCGGGTATATATATATATATAGATATCTATTCATTTATAGTAACCCATATGGTTTCCCCCATATAGCAACTAAAATTAAATTCCATAACAGCAACCCAGCCCAAACCCTAAACCCTGAACCCTATAAGCCCTAAACCCTAAACCCTTATAAACCCCAGTCTATGCCAGGAAGCCTGTCTCCCCACATACACCCTCATAGCCCTATACACCCTGAAATTAGCCCGTATAACCCTATACCGACAAATATAGTCTAAACTCTTTAACGGGCATTATATGGGGAGTTCTATAGGGAACTGCTATACGGGTTGTTAAAGGGGATAATGCCGACGTATGGGTGGTTGTCAAAATTATGGTCCCTTTTTTGGGTACCCTAAATATTAGGTGCCGTATTATAATAGGGATCCAAACAGGGACCATAATTTTGGCTACCACCCGTATTAACCCTTATGACCCTACATCCTGAAAGCTCTGCAAAAAGCAGGCTTTGGCGGCAAAGGCAAAGACAAAGATGGCGGCAAGGATAGCGGCAAGGGTGGCAAAGGCTTGCGCCGACTCTGCTTGGTTTAGGCTTTAGGGTTGAGGGTTCAGGGTTCAGCGTTCAGGGTTTAGGGTTTAGGGTTTAGGGTCTAGGGTTTAGGGTTGAGGTTGTTGGGATCCTTCCAGTCTAAGCTTGCAGTACTTGGGGGTTTTCCAAAATTGAGGGTACCATTTTGGGGGTCCCTATAATAAGGACTATAGTATTTTGGGGTCTATACTGGGGTCCCCTTATTTTGGGAAATTACCACTTACTTCGGGTCTTGAAGTCTAATACGTGCCTGTTTTGGGTGTTTGGATCCCTGGAGTGAGGGCTTGGAGTCATGAACCAAATCGCTACAGGGAATCATATGAACGGCACAGGACCCAGTTTGCATAGAGAATTGCTTTTTGCAGCCCAGACAGGATTCGTAGCTTTGAGGTACTCAGCCAAGGTGTGTACCTTGTTTACATAAGGGTACAACATACTACCTGGACAATTATTGAAACTGATTTCTAATGTGTGTCATGGTGCTATTCCCAGGTGTATAGTATATTCACGGGGCCCAGAGGGGCATTAAGGGTTCGAGTATATATTATACACCTACATGGACATGATTGGATAAGGCAATATCATAGGACCACAATGCCCCCCCCCAATATAGCGGAAGAGTCTAACGCCGTATGCCTCAACCTGCGAGTTCTCGAGGCCGACATGTCTCTGTTCAAACAAACTTCTGTGTACCCAGGGCAACGGCATGGTCTGCCCCAAATGCAGGAGCATCCTGAAAACAGATCCCGCCCTGTCTACATCCTTGTATACCTTAATACTATCTAGAATCACCTGTCCTGAAAAGAGCATCCCTGAAACATGCCGCCCTAACTATGAGCCCTTTAATTCCTGCCCTTAACGGCAAATCTACAGGCTTGAAAAACAAGGAATTTGTTCCTTATCTGCTACTCACGGTACATGTTATATCAGATTCTGCACGCAACCTATTCCAATTATTCGGGCACCTGCACTATCCTCTATACCCTGTTCATACCCTTCCATGCCCGATTCTTCATACTGCCTCTGACAGGGATATCCGCAAGACAACCACACCTAAACCACCGAGATACCCTAAACCCAACACCCTAGATACCTCGTGCACCTCTAGACACTCAATCCTCCTGATGCGCATTTCCCCAAAACTGGGTTCCAATCTGTAGGGTTAGGGGATAGGGTTATCCCAGCTCGTAGAGTTCCAGTTTTCATATGTTTTGCTGTCCTAAAACCTAAACCCTAACCCTAGGGATCCAAATAGCCCAGTGTAGCTAATATTTGCAGGCTTTATGGCCCAAGGTAGGTATTATTTATATACTTGGAGCCCTAGGGTAACCCAGACTCGTGATTAATTAACCCCCTCCCCTTAATTGGGTTGTATCCTCATATTAAAGCTCTTAAAAGAGGTGGTTCATTAATCACGGGTCTACATTACCTAAACACTAGGTAAAAAGTATACTTGGAGCCGCAGGGCAAGGGTCCCTAAGCCCTAAACCCTGAATCCTAAATCCGAAGCCCGAAACCCTAAACCCTAAACTCTAAATCCTAAACCATAAGCCCCAAATCCCAAACCTTAGATCCTAAATCCTAAGCCCTATGGGTTTAGGGGTTCGGTTTGCCAGCTTCATCTGCTTGAGCTTCTACCGTTGTAGTCTCGCACAGTTGTCCCCAGACAGGGCCACCTATTGTTTGTCCGCGTATACCTTAGGTGGACCCCCCATCCAGTAATACTGACTATAAGCGATGGGATAATAAGAATTGCATTATTGTAGGGTCCTCTTATTTTCCTGTTATACCACTATGACAGGGCGGGGGTTCCTGAATGTATACCCCCTTCTGCGCCCTAACACTTGCCCAAAACTCCAAGACCAAACCCTGGAAGCCTAAACCCAACCTCACGAGCCCCAAACCTTAAACCCTAACCCCTAAAGCTTGAACCCTACACCTTATGAATTCTAGACCATCATCCTAGACCATGAGGCCTAAATCCAAATCCAAAGCCCCAAACCCCAACTGCTCAATCCTAAGCTTAAAGCAGGCCCAGTTATGAGTGCCGAACGAAGAGCGCAACTCTTCGGGGGGGACTCGCCGCCCCACGGCTGACGTAAGTTGTCCAGGGTCCTTGTTGAAGCCATGTGTTAGTCTTCGATCTTCCCCCAAAATGCCAACAGAATGTATGCCAGCAAATGGACGAGTTTTGATCCCCGCTCATGTCTCCCACTTCTGGCTTTCCGAATGTAATGAGTGTTTAGGTAATGTAGACCCATGATTAGTACACCCCTTCCTTTTAAGGTCTTAACATGGGGATCCCTAAAATATAATCCCTATTAAGGGGAGGGGGGTTATTAATCACGGGTCCCGGGTATGGGGTTGTGGTCAAGTGCTGTGCTGGTAAGCCGTGGGTGTAGCGCGTACAGCCGTAGGGTTTCTGCAAAGAGGGTTGGGTTGCTGTTAAGGAACTTAGGGTAAGTCACTAGAACAAGGAAACCCTAACATTTACATGTTTTTGCTATATACCCATATTAACTCAATTTCAGCTCTTTGTCAGCAACCCAGAAGAAGTCCCATGTGAGAGTTACATAGGTGATAACTTTGATCACTTCGAACAGCACTGAGGGGCAGCTCGTGCTCAACAAAACAACAGTTCTTATAGTCCCCCTCAAGTAGATAGGATATGGCTTTGGGTATATTATATTAAGATCTCCATATACCCCATATTCGATCTACCTAAGGGGGACTATAGTTGTTAATGGTCAGTTGTACGTAGGGCTCATACGCAGGAAATATACGTCAGAATACATGTACTTACACTCATGCTTTTAGCTAGTTAACTAGCAGCTTACTTACTTGGTCAGGTTATTTATTTAGTTCGTTAGCTAATTAGTCACTTAGTTGGTTAGTCACATGTACATGATTACCTAAACCCCCAAAGTAGGTACAATAATGGCCCAAATCCCTTGAATATAGCCCAAAAGGCCATTATTCTAAATACTTTGGGGGTCCAGGTATAGCCAAGTTGGGATACGCATGACTCCGAAGGAAGAGGTTGATGTTGTTGGTGCCGGGGACTGTGTAGGCAGACGGAAGGTGGCTTTCCAGGGCAGAAAGGACGGGATTCACAGTTTAGGGGTTTAAGGTTTAAGATATAGGTCTTGCGCGGCTTGGATGTCGGTTTTCGGATTATGTGAGACGATGTAGTGTTGGGTGTTTCGATGAATGTAGTTAAGCTTTTGTTTGGAACCTCTCTGCGTATGAGTTTACGGAAACTTAACATTACACCGGGTGATGAAGCAACTATATTGTCCTTAGGGTCCGTTATACTTTGGGGTTCTTATTGTGCGAGTCATGATGAGGGCTGGGGGAGTACATAATAGATAAATGCTTTAAACCTGAGGGTTTAGGTCTCAAGATATTTTGTGGCATACCCCTACAAGAGCTCGAGCTGTAAGCTATGTTCCCCTCAACAATATTGTTTGGGGGATCCTTCAAGGTTTGGAGTATGTTGAACATGTCTTTTAGACCACATGGATGACGTGAGATAGGTTTGAACATGGTCTTGGCCGCTGTAAAGGAGGGCCCTAGAGAACTATCAGATAAGATGGACGTGCCACCAAATAATGGTGATCCTTGAGCCTGAGCCCTACACCCAAAATCCAATGACCCTTGAGCCTTCACCCTAAAACCTAAGCCCCGAAACCTTAAACCCAATGACCCTTGAGCCTTCATCCCCACGGATAATTAACGGTAAACATGTCAGGGACCCCAGCTGTTCCTATGGTGCCGCTAGTACGGGGGAGACTACCTTGCCTGTAGGCGTGAGAGAAAATTTGGCTGTTCCTTATACGGTGGCTTACATGGGGACGTCCGGGCTCGTTGGAAAATGTGAACCCTAGTAATCCAAATAGCCCAAAGTAGGGAGTAATGTTTTACAGACTTTGGAGCCCAATGTAGGTATCGCATAGTCTCGCTTAATTAGATAGAATATGGCTTTGGCTATCCTATAATAAGATCTCCATATAGCCCATATTCTATCTACTTAAGGGGGACTATATCTATATACTTGGATTGTCATGGTGATTCTCTTCCCCGTAGAAGGCACGTGGAAGCCTGTGGATCGCCTTCCTAAACCCTAAACCGTCATCGGTTTCTGGGCCACGGGCTTCTATCCTTTCATGCTGCACTGATCCCATGAATCCTGAACTCCGAACTCCACCCCGAGGGGTTTAGGGTTTAGGCTATAATTCCCCAAACCCCAACCCTTAAATCCTCGACCTGAAATCCTAAACCCTGATCCGCTGAACCCTGCACCTTAACCTTCCCGCCTGCCATGGAAGCGTCTTTGTGGCAGACACCTGTGGTCCTGATCCCCCATATTGCGGCGAAATGCTTTGCAGTTTAGGCGATGATTTCCCTATAAACCAAACCCTAAACCCTTCCTTGACATGCTTCGCTTGCTTAGGTGTCTGAGGTCAGTCTATGAAAGCCGGAAACCCTAACTGACTCCTCAAACCCTCGACTCAAAGCCCAACACACCCCAAACCCCGAAACCCCAAATCCCTGAATCCTAAACTCTAAGCCGTAAACACTTATCCCTCGGCCCCAATCCAGAAATCCCTGGGCCCTAACCCTAAACCCTAAATCCCTAAACCCTAAATTCCTGGGCCCTAACCTTGTGGAAGTTTCCATACCAGGCCAAGGAGGAGCAGAAGTCGACGACGCAGAGTTCCCAGCAGGGCTTGAGGTTTAGGGTTTGAAGGCTTTATAAGGTTAGGGTTTAGGGGAGGCGAATTCTGGTTTACTAAGGAAGCACTGTTGGGGGTGATAAGGGAGCCCGTGAACTTTAGGTCTTGGGGATATGATTTTAGGGGCTTAGGGTTTCGGATTTAGGGGCCTTCAGGCTCTGGGATGAAGGCTTGAAGGTCTAGGTTTTAGGGTGAAGTGTTTAGGGCTAAGGTGTTCGCCTTGATGTGAGCCATGGGCTAAACTCCTTAAAGGGGGGTTATATAGGGAATTCTATAGGGCAGTGTTATAGGTGTTACTAAGAGGGATACTAGGAGTTTAGACTATAGCTCATGTGTCGGTCAAGGACTCTGCTGTTAGGGCACGCGTACATAGGCTCAAGGTCTAGGGTCTTTGAGGAAGAGCTGTTTAGCAATAAGCAGGGCCAGTTACGGCTGAATCATCGCCAAACCTATAAGGGGCTTTATGAGTTATAGTCTAAAATCGTTAAAAGGGGATTATATAGGGGATTGTATACGGGGACTATTGTAGGGGGTATTATGGGGGATGCTGGGACTTTAGACTAGAGCTCATATGAGAACATGGTTTCTACTAGCGCTTTCCAAGCCCCACCCGTTCGCCGCTAGCTTCTCCCTTTTTTCCGGCCTTAGGGCTCAGTGGCTTGCCACTGTTATGTAGGTTTCTTAAGGGCTTATGGTTGGGATTCTGGGTTCAGAGTTGAGGATTTTGGGTTTAGCGTTTAGGGCATTGCGTCTGAGGGTGCAGACGACGCACTGGCAGTTATTCAGAATCGTATGCTGGACCCTTACGGTGAGAAGCAGTAGGCTACCAGGCCTCGAAGGTGCGCTGCGGTTAGTTTGGAGTTTAGGGTCATGCGTGCGCGGTGCTCCATTTCAAAGGGCCCAAAGCACCCCTACAGGATTTAGTCGGGCCGAGGGAGTGTTCCGCAAAGTCTTGCCAATATTCGGATACAATACAGTAGGTTATTACTGTTCTCGACCCTGTCCCAAAACTCGTTGCGGCTACATCCTAGGAATCTTCAGCCCAAAGCCCGGAACCCTAAATCTAGCCCTAAGGTCCAAGTACCCAATAATCAGGTACTCCCCTGCAAACGCCCAAGCACCCAATTCTTGAGTGCGTGGACCTTCTGGGTAGGTGAGGAGGAAGGCCATTTTGGCACCTGGCCTTGCAGTAATTAGGGCCTACTGGGTGCTTTTTCAAGCAGACGGAAAAAGGTTGGGGTCTAGAAGCCCTAGACATGCAAAACCCACCATGAATCCTAAACCCTAAATCCTGAACTCTAAGCCCTAAAAACCCTAAGCCCTGAATCCTAAACCCTAAATCCTAGGCCCTAAAAACCCGAAGCCCTGAATCCTAAACCCTAAATCCTAGGCCCTAAAAACCCTAAGCCCTGAATCCTAAACCCTAAACCTTAAATCCTTGCAGCAGCAGGCTCGGCAAGCCCCGAAAGCCGTCGACGCAGCCGCAGTCGCAAGGAACTCTGCATACTTTGGGTTTTTGGATTAGGGTGTAGGGTTTAGGGCTTAGGGTTTAGGAAATAGTGGGATTGGGAATAGATCTTGCGTAGGGATTATGATTTAGGGTCTAGTTTTTTGGGTCAGGGTTCAGGATTAGGGTTTAGGGTTGGGGGCTTGAGGTATTGTTTTCTACCTTGCCCCTTTTGGGGGCACCCAGCTTTCTTGCTTGACAGAAAGAGAACTAGCGTATATGCATGCATATATATCGGGGGAGGCAGGGGCTGGAGGAAAGAGAGAAGCAAAACCGTATCCCATCAAGATTGAGCCCCTCAAAAAATGAGTAGAGTATAAGCCTCGCCCACACTTCAACAGGAAATACTTAAGGCTTCAATGCAAGGAAGCGTTCGTGTATGTTTGGACGCCTACGCTAAACCTAAACCCTAGACCGTGCCTACGTGGCATCTACAGCTCTCAGGACTTGGCCCTACAAAAAAGCTCTTAAGCCGTGTGTCTTTGAACGATAGCCCACCCTGCCCCCTAAACCTCAAACTCCCTAAACCCTAAACCCTAAATTCCCACCCAGGCCTGCTTAGGCCGTACCCACCCTTTTCCAGGGTGCCTGGACCCAGAACTATATCGACAGCCATTCACACCATCGCTTGGAGCTACTATGCAAGCCTAAAGAGTGATTTAGAGCGTGAGCTGCACCTCCAGGTGCTGGGGCAGGAGCCCCGCCTAGGGGACCTCTCTCCTTTTCTGTGATTCACTAGATTATTAAGAAA
>CAJNIZ010006657.1:0-36096 GCA_905231905.1 Symbiodinium pilosum | reverse complement strand
AAACATTCGAACCCTAAACCCTAAAACCCTAAACACCTAAACCCTAAAATAAAATCCTACATGTGCCTATATAACCCCAATAGAACTCCTATGAAAACCTTATGAAACATTAATATAGACTGAACAATTCCCAGGCTTGGCATGAGGGCACGTGGAGTTGTGCCCCTGGCTACGCCGGGGTGGTGGCAGCCTGGTCGCAGTGTTGCTGGGGTTGAAGGGTTTAGGGGTTTAAGGGTAGTTTAGGGTTGAGGGTTTAGGTTTGAAGGGTTTAGAGGTTTGAGGGTTTAGGGGTTCAAAGTCAAGGGTTCGCGGCGTAGGGTTACATAAGCCCATGGGGGCATATGCAGGGGTATATGGGATAGGAAAAGAAAACGGGAACTAGCATAGCATTTAGCGCTTGGGGCTTCGGTTCTGAGGGATTTGGGTTAAGGGCCTCGGTTTGGGGATTTGGGACAGTTTAGGAATCGTCTAGGGTTTAGGGTTTAGGCTACCCTAAACCCTAAACCCTGAACTATAAGAACTTTCGGAGTGGCATCTATGAATTGGGACCAGGGTCCTCCCCTAAACCCTAACCCCTAAATCCTAAACCCTAAACTCCACATCCTAATCCCTAAACCCCAAACCCTAACCCCTCATCCCTAAACCCTGAACCCTAAATCCTAAACCCTAAACCCTACACCGAATTACGTGGTAAGCTGGCAGTGGCTTCGCTCATGTTGGGTTGTGCTAAAAAGTCCTTCGAAGGAAGGGACTTGGCACAGTAAACCCTAGAACCCCAAATCCAAAGAGGGAACCTACCTAATGGCCTTAGGGTTTAGGGTTTATAGTCCCCCTTAAAAAGATAAAATATGGCTTTGGGTATATTCTTATAAGATCCCCATGTATCCCATATTCTATCCACTTAGCGGGGCTATAGGAGGACAGGTATGTTGAACTATGCGGACGATTTTGCTGCTTTTGGAGTTGGGACTGAGGGAATGGATCCTTGTGATATCCTGGGCTTCCGTTAAGCCACACGGTTTTGGGGGGTTTGGGGTTTCGGGTTTAGGTTTTAGAGCGGTTTAGGATTATATATCTCTTCAGATTATGGTAGCTTAACTTAAGCTCCTTCGCGTCAGCCCAGTATCCTCCCTCAGAATGCCGATGGTAGCCCCCATTGAACGTTCCCTACTTTCTCAAGCCCTAATGTAGACCCATGATTAATAGACCCTCTCCTTATACGGGCCTTCATATCAGGATCCCTATTGCAACCCCTATTAATAAGAGGAGTTTATTAATCAACCCTAAACCCTAAACCCTAAACATGGGTCTGGGTTAATCCCCGTTATGGGTGATCCTTGGAAGATGAGGTTTGAACTTATCACCGCACATGTCGCCGTTTCTAAGCCCGCTATGCTTTGATGTATATATCCCTGTATGAGCTATAGTCTAAACTCCTTGAAGGGGGGTCTTATAGGGGATTATATATGGGAGTATTATAGGGCTTATGAGGGAGCTAACAGGAGTTTAGACTATAGCTCATATAAGAGGTTTCGGGTCTCTATTGAAATCTCCACACTTTCCTTCAACACCCCTGAGACTTCAGTCTAAACCTTAACCTCCAAACACTACCCTTGCAAAAGCTACCATACTGCGCAAAGCCTTGCAGGCAGAACGGTGTGACTCCTGTACTGCTGAGGCCATTAGAGTCTCAACTCCTAAAAGGGGGGTTATATAGGCATAAGGGATTATTTTAGGGGTTACTAATAGGGGGATACTAGGGGCCTAGACTATGGCTCGACGCGATTCAGGGTTTGAGGGCTTCGGGTTTAAGGCTCAGGGTTTGAGGCCTTGATTTTTTGTCGCAGCTTCTGCTAACCACCAGTACATAAAACTCTAGGGCTTTGGGTTTAGGATTTAGGGTTTACGGTTTTGGATTTGGGGTTTAAGGTTTAGGGTTTAGGGTTTAGGGTTTCGGATTCATCAGGGAGTCCTGGGCTCCGTGTTTCCCAGTGATTTTTTCGTTTGATTCTTCGCCATGTCAATGACTGGGTTGCTGTTCAGGAATTTGAGAAGTTCCCATAAGACAACGCATTATTTGCTGCATATCCATGATCGGGTGATTTCATGACGCTTCCTGAACGGCAACACAAACGCTCACCTTTTTAAAGTCCAAACTGAGAGCGTCCCAACTTGCTTAATACGTATCCTGTATGTACCCTCAAGGGTCTCTGCAACCCTAAACCCAAGAAGGGGTAAGGGCACCTGCCAGGGGCCCAAATCAAACCCATAGACCTTCTTGAACTTCAAAACCGAAACTCTTACCTTCTTACATATATTCCCTACATAACCCTCTCATCATCCCTACAATATTCCCACAGCCCCTATAAATAGCCTATATAACTCAGATATTACCTCTATAGAAACCCTAAATTCTAAACCCTAAACCCTTAAACCCTTAAACCCCTAAACCCTAAACCCTAAACCCTTAAACCCTAAACCCTAAACCCTAAGGTCTTTTGAGCGCAGGTTGTGCTCGGAGGCTGCGCGCCGCTGGCACCATGCCTGCCGCCTGAGGCGGAAGCCTTCATCTAAGTATACGGCCCCTTTAAAATGACCTACAGGTATAGGGTTTAGGGGTTTAAGGGTTTAGGGTTTAGGGTTTAGGGGTTTAGGGTTTAGGGGTTTAAGGGTTTAGGGTTTAGGGTGACCTACAGGTAGTTTTTTCGGAATTAATAGTTTTATGGTTTGGGGTTTAGGACTTAGGGATTAGAACCTAGTACAGGACTTGTGGCTTTAGGTGTGGGATTGAGTTTAGGGGGCGGGGGACATTGTAGTCATAAAGCTTATACAGCACATAAAGCAAACCCTAAACACTAAACCCTAAACCCTAGACCCTAAAGCTGACTTCTCTCCTTCTTGGCTAGAACGGTTTACGTGTCCTGTCATCAGAAGCCCATCCTGAGTGTTGCAACCCCCAAAAAATCTGCTCCTGGATGCTTCCAAGCACAGGTTTAGGGTTCAGGGTTTAGGGTTTGGACCGTCCCCGCGCTTTTTTCGGGATGAGGGAAAAGCCAGTTAAGCGCGAGCTGGGCATCACGAAGTATGAGCCATAATCTTAACTCCTTAAAGGGGGTTATATACGGGACTAGGGGATTATTCTAGGGATTATTAAGGGGCATACTAGGAGCTTAGACTATAGATCATATGAGTTGTTTTTGGAGGGGGTTTGGTTCTTGGCGAGAGTTGCATTATGGCTGTGTCTCCGATGGACTCAGCGGATCATGTGATGGACTCAGCGGAGGATTCCCCGATTTCGATCCAACAATGGCGCACTAGCATGTTCAGGCCTTTGGTGCCGCGTTTGCAGTGTTTTTTGCAATACATTTACCAGCTTCTCGGCGGGCTTTAGATTGGCATGGGGCATGGGGGGTAGTGTCAGTCGAGATCTGTATGCTTGTTTCCTGGATCAGTTGGGGTGCTGCTTTTCTGGTGCATTTGCGGCTTCTGTGCTGGCGCACCGCAAGGCACTGGAAGGAGTTTAACAAGTATTTGGTGCCGCATGTGCAGTGTTCGAACAGTTTTTTGGGCGAGGTTTACTGGGCTGCTGTTAAGAAATTCTAATTTAAGTTACCATGTTTGCTATGGGTATATAGTAAATGGAAACTACAATTTAGGGTTTAGGGTCATTTAGGGCCTAGAGAAACATTACCAAGGGCCCTGCCGCACCCTACAGTTAGAGGATCCAAAGCATGGAGCTCCTGCTAAAAGGCCTCACTGCTACATTGGGGAACCTAGTAGACTAATGGAAGGTTCCATTTCTTGGCTCCCTCAGCGGGTCTGGGAAGGTTACGTCACTATTGATAAACCTCTATACGACCTTAGTTTCCATGTCATGTAATTTAATTCTGCATGTGATTCTCCACCATTGGGTAATAATCTCCCTAAACCCTAAACTCCTAAACCCTAAGCCCGAACCTTTTGAGAAAAACCCCAAAACTCACTCCGCAGGTGGACACTTGCATGTTCGATGCGGGAGACCCAGGGCACTCATGAGCTACTATCAATATCAGCGTTACCAAGGGACCAGATGATGGTTCAGGGTTTAGGGTTCAGGGTTTAGGGCAGGGTTTAGACCAATAAGAGTGGACATAGGGGTCCCGGTGGTAGTCTAGTATGGTCCCTCAACTGCTCCAGAATAAGGAAGCCATGTCCTTGAAGTATCTGGGTAATATTCGCTGCAGCTTTTTGTGCGTACGTGGAGGGGCTGCTGGGGTGAGGACTTCGGAATGGAAAAGAAAATGCAAACTGCCACATGAGCTATAGCCTAAACTCCTTAAAGGGTTGTTATATAGGGGGTTATATAGGGGAGCGGTGTACTAGGAGTTTAGACTATAGCTGATGTCTTTGGGGCTTGGAGCTTCGGCTTCAGGATTTTGGGGACGTAGTAGATAGGTCAACAGTTGAGATATCAGGCGTTTTTTGTGGTTTGTCTGAGTTGTAATTGTAAGTATACTTGCCCTAAACCCTAAACTCCCTAAACCCTAAACCCTGACAATCCAAGGAGCTTGTTTGAGGTGGTAGGATTTAGTTATAGGTTGCCTGAGCACCCTTCCCCTTTATTACCCTAAACCCTAAAACCAAAGTCGAGTGATTCAAGGATAGTTAGAGAGCCGAAGCCGCGACAATCCTTCCCCCTAATATTAACCCCCCCACCCTCACCAATATTAAATACTCCCATCATGGGCTTAGGGTTTAGGGCTTAGGGTTTAGTATTGAATATTAGGGCGGGTGGGAGGTTTATATAATATGGGGGGAGGAGATTAATAATGAGCAAGGAAGGGTAGATGAAGGGGGGAGGCATTCGTGAGCCGAAGGAGAGCAGGTGGATGTAATTTGCTAGTTTCATAAGCAGGGGGACCTCCTATATAGACCTCCGCAGATGATAGTCCTTATCATTGAGACGCCCGAACGGGTATCCCTAAATTTCGGAAACACGCAATTTTTAAAGTAAAGCCCTTAACATCTCCCCTAGTGTATGGTATTGGGGTAGGGGCCGTATCTAGAGGACAGGCGAATCCTGGAAGTTACATGTTTACCTAGGAGTCCCCGGTAAGAGGCTTTTAGAATTCCAAACCCCAAGGGTTCAAGGACCCAAATAAGAGGGTCGTGTATTATAATATTACCATATACATATACATATATATTATACATTACTATATATATATATATGTATATGGATATATTGATAGTATTTAGGCCCTAAAACCCTATTTTGGGGTGGACCCTTAGGGAAAAGGTTGCAGGGAAAGCTTAACAAAGCTGCCCCAACGTCGTGGTTGGCCCAAAAAACTCCGAAGTGTCAGGGCTTGCAGGTGCACTTATTACGAAACCCTAAACCCTAGACCCGAAGTGTCAACCTAATCTGATGAGCAGCTCTGAGACCCGTCAACCTTAAAGTGCATCCTGCGCTTGCACGGCCTTGTGCTGCGTTTTTTTTTTGAATTGATGAGACGTCAGTCGGATTTTGAAGGGAAGGTATTTTACAAGTCGATATCTCAGTGCTGTGCGCTGAAGTGAGCCGTGTCTCAGAACAAATTCCAGGCGGCGTTGGCAAAGAGACCTGCGTCCGAATCCTATCAGCTCTCATCGCCACCCACGCTGCCACGCTGCCAATCCAGCCTGTCAATCTTCCCAAACCCGGCAAACATCAACTTACTACCGTTGTTACTATCATTACTACTATTGTTGTTGTTATTTCTATTCTTGCTATTCTTATTACTTTGCTGTAATTCCCTAACCCCAAAACCCTTAAAGCCTAATTGCCATCCTTACTATTATCACGTAAGTTATCAGGTCACAACATGCTGGAATCTTCCTGGGGGCACAAGTTGTGAGGCGCAGTGGCAGATCTTCACAGGGTCCTGGGTAGATGACTGTTTTCCTTTGCCTTCAAAGGGTTTAGGGCTCAGGGGTTTAGGGTTTAGGGGGCCCACACCAATCCTGGATAGTCAAGCTGCTACTTGGGGCCTGGGGGGTCAGGCGATTTAGTAGATAGGTTGATCAGGGTCATAACTGGGGTTTATTACATGGCTTATAAGGGTTGGCAGTGTATTCACTCACTCCCCCCGCCCTCCAAGTAGCAGGTCTGGGCAGAAGAAATTCAACAGACATGCAGATGCCCAAAATATCTGGAATATTCATTCCTTCGTGGTAATATTGTCATCGTAGCAAGTGGTCCCGCAAAGACTTATCATTTAGTTGTTGATAAGGTACGCCCTGCATGTAAAACCCGTCGGGGTCAAGACATGTTAATTGATGGGCTTCGTGGAGTGTTCTTTTGTTCCGCCTCCCTGTGACAGACCCCAAGGCCAGTTCAATCATGTAGTATTTTCCTGGAGCTAGATATCGTGATGAACTGAATCCTCAGCCAGAAGCCATTTCGAGACAGTAATGCAAGTACAAGTCGTACTGCGCAACAAAAGCTCTAAGAGCCGCAATTTTCGGGAGTTGGGCCATGCTGCAGGGAACCAACCTTACTAGCGCTTACGGGGGAGGGCGAGTGGATAAATGACTGTCCCTGTAAAAATCACTAGTATACAAGCCTACTATCCTAACTACCAACTTGCCTCCCGCACCCCCCTCCGAGCACCGGTAAGGAGCCTTGAACCCTACTAATACTGTGGATGGAGGAAATGTTGCGCCACCTATATAGCCTATACCCCAACAAATACATTTGTTGGGGGTCCTAAGTGGTGCAA
Organism: Symbiodinium pilosum; assembly: GCA_905231905.1. Classification (NCBI taxonomy): domain Eukaryota; class Dinophyceae; order Suessiales; family Symbiodiniaceae; genus Symbiodinium; species Symbiodinium pilosum. Next base: position 29,356 of record CAJNIZ010006657.1, on the reverse strand, counting down.
GATTTCCTCCACTAAGCCCCAAACCCTAAACGCTAGCAGCAATGTAGACCCATGATTAACAAACCAACTCCTCTTAAGGGCCTTAGTATTCGGATCCCTATTATAATCCCTAGTAATGGGATGGGGTTTATGAATCAGGGGTCTAGATTAGGCAACACATTTCTTGTTGGAATTCATAGCAACACGAGGAGAGGTAGGCTCTATGCTCGGATTGAAACCTTCAGGGCAACAGCTAGGGTTTGGGGTTTCGAGTTTGGGGTTTAGGAAACGGGGGTTCAGGGTTTAGGTTTTACAGAAGGGTCTAGGTTTGGAGTTAGGGCTAAGGGTTTGCTAATTTTCAGCCTGGGAATTCGTCTACGTATCCCTTGTACTAAGCCCTATAAGGCCTGAACCCTAAACCCTTGACACCATGGTTTTACCACACCGGCGCTCCTAGTTCAGCAAGGTTCGCAGGGCATTACGGTTTAGGGTTTAGGATTTCTTCTCCCCAGGGTCCATGTGGCTATGTCGTGAGTAGTTGGGCCCCATAGTGGCTGTACGGTAAACTCCTGGGGCCCCAAGCAATTATCTACTATATACTTACATGGACCCTTGGGGTTAAGATCCTTATTTTCTAGACCAATGCCATTGTTTCATACAACGGAAATCAGAGGAAATCAAAGCCCGAGACAAACTGCCGCAGCCCCGTATAGATCCATGAGGACCCTATTCAATCCGTATATCCGTCCACATATGATTATTCTAGGGGAGCCATTTTTTAGATACCTTTGGGGGTTGGGGGTAGAAGCCTAGCGCGTCAGAGAGGACATTCCAAAAACCTGAATGCTGAAGCCCTACCCCTAAACCCCAACCCCCAAATGCTAAAGCCCTACTCCAAGAGTTTGGATTGGCTACCCCCCATTCTAAACAGTCATGTGTTGGATACTGCCTCCCCAACTCGGTAAGGGAAGGGTTTAAGGAGTTTTAATAAGGGCTGTATAAGGCTATAGAGGCTTCATATTGCCTAATAGGGTTTTTAAAAATCTGGGGGGGTGCCTTTGGGGGGGACAGTAACCCCTAATCCAGGAACAGTTGGAAACAAGTATCAATTTACAAAGTCCTTGTTATTATATACCTTCATTATATAGATCGTTATTTCAAGGGGGGCAGTACCCAAGTCATTTGCCCGATTCGAGTTTAGGGCCTTGGGTCTCTTATTGAGTGGGTTTTGTTACTGCGCTTGCAATAGGAAGGGACTCTTTCTTGTAGGGTGGAGTAGCATCCAACAGCAAAGATCCTCCCAGCGTCCCATGAAACCTTAAACCATCTAAACCCTAAGCCCCTCGTTTTGGGGCTTATCCCAAGTCCCAACCCCCAAGCTTGGACCCAGTCCTAAAACCCCAAGTTTCAGTTTGAAAGCCTGAACTTCAACTACTGAAGTCAAACTAATGGACACCAAAAAAGAGGGTTTCCAGAAATTGGGGGTCCCTTTTTGGCAGGTCCCTATGAAAGAAATGGACTGTGCTTAGTATATCGGGGTCTACACTGGGGCCCACCCCTATATGGAAGCGCCCATATGGTGACCTGTATCATAGCAGGAGCCCAGGTATCGGGACCAATTTTGTACTTCGCTGGGGAAATCCTTCCCTGCGTGCCCCCAAAAAGGGTGTAGGGGAGTAGAGCCCCTGTTGATGCGATCCTGGACACACATGTCTGGAAGTCCCTGAACCAAAAAATCCTCATCCTGTATTTCCATCCTATAACTGCCATTCCAGCACGATCTGCTGCACGGAGATAGACCCCTGAAAAGTGATGGCTACTGTACATTGGATTACATAAAAGCATCTAGTGATAACAATCACATGCCTCTAGCAACCCCAACCACAAGCTTGGGATATAATCCCTTCCCCCTAATATGAAGCCCCCCATGATATGGCATATTTTAGTATATCGGGAGTATCTAATATAAGGTGGGATTGGGGGGGTTACTATCAGGGGAAGGGGAATGGTTGGGTTTGGGCTACCGAAGTCTTCTTGGACCTCTCTCTGAGAGGTCCCTGTGCGTCGGCCGTACGTCGGCCCAGCGTCGTCGGCCAGCAGGATTCTCAGATCGTCTGCTCGTTTGGTCTGTTATTCCGAGTATTACCATCAGATTGTTCCTACTATTATTACTATTTATATTTCTTATTATGATTACTACTATCATTACTGGAACTACTATTATAAGTTAGCGTTTCGGGGGTTTGAGGTGTGTTGCTACACGTGTACTGGTTTCTTGGCTTTCAGCTGCGCGCGCGACTAATTGCAAAAACAGCAGTGGCAGATTGGCAAAATGCCTTTGGAGGAGTTGGGTTTATCCTGTGTCCTTTCCATAGAGTTTCCTCATTGAAAATGGGCAAATCACAAGGGTCGCAATCAACATGGGTCTGTTTGTTCAAGTTAATAAACCGGATACTGCCCACACCCAGAAACTGTTGGATAAAGATTATGGTATGAATTTATACAGCCCTTAGTATTACCCCTATTATGAACTGTTACACAGTGGGCGCAGCGGTCAGATAACAAGTCTCATGCCGTTTTCTTACTAGCTGAGTAGGCAACCAACCTTTGGGGGGCCTAATATAACAAGAAGATTTACCATTTTTTGAACCATGAAGCCCAGCCCTGAACCCTAATCCCTAAACCCTAAACCCGAATCCCTAAACCTATAAGCCCTAATCCCTAAACCCTAAACCCGAATCCCTATAAGCCCTAATCCCTAAACCCTAAATCCGAATCCCTAGGTTGTATAGATGTGCATCATTGGATTTCCGTTTATCAGTCGCCTTGCCTGGGCCCCTGACCTATGAACTACTGAATAGGGTATATATATCGGTTCTAGAAGAATTATATAGGGGATATATAGGGCTCATATAGGGATTATATAAGGGTAATGGAAAAGAAGATGGAAACTGCTATTTAGGGTTAGACCCAAGCACCTGAAACAACTGCGTGCAGGGTTGGGGGAACTCAGTAAGCGCACTTATAGCTCCTATCAGCAAATATGATCAGCCCAGCTATCCTCATCATTAGCCTGCTCACTAAGTCCGCCTGCCCTACCCGGTATCCAAAAGGCTTTGTAACCACACCCAGCAGTGCTGGAGCTCATCCCATAACTACAGGCGCAAAGTCTGAGCGATGAAATCCTGCAAGGTCTACCTGTGGAGCGTGCTTTCCATGTACAACCCTTGGGTCAAGCCTGAATATTAAGGCAGAAACCCTGAACCCTTCCCTTTTCGCGCTCCGCCTGGCGAGGTTGCGTGGCAGGTAACACCAACATTGCCCAGGAGGCAGTATGGTACGGCAGCCCCGACAATGCCACGTGTAGGAACCCCAGGTCTCATTGGTTTAAGGTTTCGGGTTTAGGGTTTAGGACGTTTTGGATTTGGGGTTTTGGATTGAAGGTTTGCGGTTCAGGGTTTACCCCAGGCTGGAGTGTTTTGGAAACTCTCATCTAGGGATCATGGTTTAGAATTTTGGCGCTCGGATTTGGGTTGGAGGTTGTCGGATTTTCGATGTTTTCCAGTCATAGCAGGCGGGAAGGATTTTGCCAGGGGCAGTCGTCGGAGCTCTTGTCCTTTTGCTTGCTCCTCCTCCCCCTCCTCCTGCTCCTAAACCCTAAGCCCAACACCCTAAGCCCTCCTATTCCTTTTCTCTCCTGAGCAGGGAGCAGGGCCTTTCCTTGCTTCTGGCATGTAGGCTTCAAGCCCCTCCTCTACAATCCTAAACTCTACACCCGGCAACCTCCCAAAATCACCTTTTACTCTATTGTTGAATCCCTGATCCTGAAACTCGAACCCTAAACCCTAGACGCCCAAACCCAAAACTCCAAAAACGTATGGGCAGTTCCCAAAATTAGGTTCCCACTTTGGTACTCCTAAATATGAGGTGCCGTAATAGAATCTATATCCCAAAGGAAGCCCATAATTTTGACCCATATCCCCAAAGGTCCGGATCCAATCACGCCACCTCCAGGCCATAGACTCCAGGGGTTGAGGGTTAACAAGACTTTGGGTTGAGGGTTGAGGGTGACGGTCTAGGATTGAGGCGATAAAATAGATAGGATTTCAAATTTGGGGTTGAGGGTTTAGGATTCAGGGTTTAGGGTTTAAAGGTTAAGGCTTTAAGGGTTCATGGGGCTCAACTTTCAGGGTCAGCCAGTCGTTGGGGGGATTCAGGGGCTTGAACACTGATGTAGGCTCTACAGCCGGGATTTGGGGAATATTCTTATATAGCCAGGTGAAGTTATGATGTTTACGTGAAGGGCGTGGGTTGTTAAGGGGTAGAAGTTAATAGCTTGGGCAAGAGGCTGTAACCTCACCAGGTAGTTCTATGGACAGGTACCTGCAACATAATTTAGCCAGTTCAGGGCAGTAGAGTATTTGGATTTGGCCAGCTTATACAATCAGCATTTGCGGTGCCACGTTTATGGGCCCTAAACCCTGAAACCCTGTTGTATGGTCTAGGGCTTACTTTTGCCAGGTTTATGGCTGTTGAGCTATGTGCTACCGGCGGGAAAAACGGTCAGGTGCAAGACCCTTGGGGCACGGCGTCAAAGGGTTGAGGATATATAGCTCTCAGGGGGGCATCAGGGTTCATCTCCTAAACCCTACCCTAAACCCCGAGCCCTAAACCCTAAACCCCAAACCCGAAATTCCCACCCAGGCCTGCTTAGGCCGTACCCACCCTTTGGTGGGTGTGTGGACCCAGAACTATATCCGGCAGCTACTTACACCACTGCTAGGAGGTACTATGCAAGCCTGAAGAGTGATTCAGAGCAAGAGCTGCTTTTTCCAGGTGCTGGGGCAAGAGCCTCACCTAAATTATTGTTTGAGCTCCAGTCTAAACTCCTTAAAGGGGATTATATAAGGATTATATAGGGGAGTACTATAGGGGATATTAAAGGGGACACTAGGAGTTTAGATTATAGCTCATTTCGGAAGCCCTAAACCCCGTGGTCCTGGGACACCTGCCAAGTTTTTTCTGGAGGTGGCCTGGACACTGCTGGGAACCCAGCGTCCTGCTCCAAGCCCAAATCCGAGGCCCTCGGAGGCTTTCGGAAGCCCAGGGACTTGGGCCCGGAGAGGCTCGGAGGCTCGCAGGGTTCGGAGACCCTTGCAGGGCCTCGGAGGTCCTCGGAGGAGGGCCCGCCTGCGGCGTTGTTTTGTTCAAGAATTTAGAGAAAAGTGGGAATTTAGGGCGTCAGCCCGAAACCCGAAAAGGAATAAAGTTGGGCGGATGCCTGCGTAAGCAGGGGGTGGGAAAGATGAACCAAACTCTTGGTTTGTTGGGCACGGAAGATGTGCCGTCGCAAGACATGCCCCCCCCCCCCACACCCCTGGGTGTGTCGGGGCGCCATTTCTACATGTTACCACCAACCGCCGCGCAGCAAGACGCCCTGAACCCTAAACCCTAAACCCTCAACCCTAAACATCCCTAAACCCTAAACCCCCTCCAACTGTGTGTCTTTGAATGATAGCTCTCCGTGCTTCGGTACTTGGACTTGAAGTTCCAGGTTGGTGGCTCCTCTCCCAAGAGGGAGGCTTCTGTAAAAGGGAAATGTCTTAGGTGGACCCCCCACCCAGTAATAGTGACTATAAGGGATAATGGGGTATGGGGTTTAGGTTAGGGTTTAGGGTTTAGGGCTTAGGGGTTAACCCAGTAACAGTGACTATAAGGGATAATAGGGATTATATTCGGGTCCTCTTGTATTCCTATGATACCACTATTACAGGGTGGGGGGCCCTCCTAAGGAATATCGTATGTCAGGGTGTAGATTGGGGTCCTTCAGTTTTGGAACCTTTTATGGTTGAGATTATATCCTTGAACAAGTATTGCTGCGCCTAAACCCTAGATATGGGGGAGGTATGAAGGTGGATGTCGGCTTGACTTCTTGAATCTGCTTGCGTTGCAACAGGAGGTGGAAGTACCAAAGACTAGGTTGGTCTTAAGGAACTTTACTTAAGTTACTAGATTGGGGAAACCATATTTATTTACTAATTATACATATATACCCATTATGGTAACTCAGTTCAAGGTACTTAACAGCAACTCAGAACATGTATGGGAGTTCTTCAGAACGGCTCTGGCTATGAAGCTAGAGATGGACGGTGTGGTTCAGGCTTTAGGATTTGAGATTTTGGCCTTGAAGTTAAGGGGTAATCTAGATGATGTTCAGGAGATTTCAACGTTTAACGGCCAGGATCAATGCTCAAAGCTGAAATATTGTTGATACTAAGAATCCTGCATGACCTTAGTATACTATAGTACCATAATTCCCAAGGGTTTAAGGTACCTAAGGTCATGCAGGATTTTTCGTATCCACCCCTAAACCCTAAGCCCTAAGCCCTAAACCCTAAACCGTGGGTTTAGGTCAAATTGTGCATGCCTTCAAAGGTGGAAGTAGTCGTATATTTGCAGCTTAAGGGTCCTAAGAGCATCAGAGCGATATACGGGGATGTCAAAAGTATGGTTCCTTTTTAAAGTCCAAATTACAACACGGCCTCTGGTAAAATATGTAGGGTGCCTACAAAGGCACTGCAATGTAGAAAACCTAGTGTAAGTTAAGCTCTTTTCGGATCAGTTGTCTGTTACCAGCTTAGGCTTTATGTAACCAAGCAATTTGCGATTGCCCGGATGCCCGAATCGATTGAACGCCTCCGAATTCTGCCATGTAGAAGCCTGAATAATTAGCAAATATTTCCTCAATATCATATCGAGGTCTGTATGAGATACCCCGTACCTTTTTTTTGACAAAGTTACGTATGACGAAAACGTTACGCTTCTTCAGTAACTAAAGGCGGCTCATTGTCCCGAGGTAATTTTCTAGAGTGAAAAGGGTACGCCACTTGTTCGCCAAACCGTTGTCTCGTCCTAGGTCCCCACCCGTGGTCCAAGACGTCTTGCATGGCTTAGGAGGACCCCCAACCTGTAATGGTTGTATTATAGGTATACAAGAGGACCCTGATGTAATCTGTATTATCCCTCCTAGTCACTATTACTGGGCTGGGTGGGGGGTCCACCTAAAGTATGGCTTAAAACCCTGAGCACTTTAGAACTTATGGCCCTAAACCCTAAACCCTGAACCCTAAACCCTATCATTTTGGCCCCCACGCCCTGAAGCTTAAATCGTGTCTTAAAGCCAGGCTCTTTTTTTGTAATCACCTCCCACTCACAGTGTGTCACAACCTAAACCCCCAAAAGTATGTAAAATAATAGCCCCAAACCCATAATAGTAGCCATAAAGGCCATTATTTTACATACTTTTGGGGTCCAGGAAAGGGAACATTTGAATATTAAGGCGGTGCTTTTTGAAACACTTTCCGGACATGACTTTACTCCCATGCTCACAAGGTCGGCGGCAGAGGAGTGGCAGTCGAAAGGCAAATTGCTGGTTGGGAGTCCTTACATGACGAATCATCCCATTATGGGGTAATTATGCTTGTGTCTCAGAAACCTAAGGGTCCAAGTACCCAATAATAATATACTTACCCAAAACCTGTACTATAATAACTATTACCCAAAACCCAAGTACCTGATTATTGGGTACATGGACCCTTAGGGAAATAGGCCATATTCTGAGGCGAATTTGATTTTCCGCGGTTTGGAGCGCCACTGACGCACCCATGCCAGGGCGGCGGCAGCGGGGACGAGGCACCCCGCCGGCGACTGCCTGGAGCCCTGACATTTAGGGTTTAGGGTTCTTCTCACAAGTATAAATGGAAGCTATTGCCGCTGCCACCGCCGCAGCCGCCACCACAATGACGACTATTTCTCTGAGTCCTAGTCATACTCCTACCCCTAGCACCGCTATGTTTTGTGATGTAGGGATGCTTTCTGAAGGTTTGTCATGGGATGGTGTAGCTGAGTAGCTGCATGGACAACTTGTTCCTTACCTCTGCACTCAAACTTCTTGAGTCAGCCTTATGTACGGCTTAATCTAAGGGTCCAAGGACTCAAATAATGGGGGTTTAGGGTCCAAATACTATGATCTGAATGGTATTTGGGACCTAAAGCCCTATTATTGGGGTCCTTGGACCCTTAGGGGTAGGGTTTCAGAATGGTATGGACAGTCAGGCTTTGACAGCGCTGTTTATAAATGGTTTACGCGCATTCCTGAGGGACTGATTGGGTCTTGAATGAGGCTGCATAGCATTCTGGAGGTGTGTATGGAGATCTTAGGCATTTGTTGTAGAGGGATTTAATCTTTACCCCAGGGCTCCAAGTATACAAACAATACCTGCATTTGGCCCTAAAGTCTGCAGATACTACCTACACTGGGCTCCTTTATAAACCCTAAACCCTAAATTGCAGGTACGCAAGGGAGCGTGGGTCATCGGTCATTATACCCTAAATTAAGGATCTAGGGCTTCGAGTCTCCAGTTTGGGGTGTATAGGGTTTAGGGTAGATAGCAGCACTGTATAGTAGTTTCAGTAATATTGGAACCCGAAATTAGGCCCCAATATGCTAGAATGATTTTGTGAAGAAAAAAACATAATCGCATCCGAAGTTTTTGGACGCCCTATACCTATACCCTACATACCTATACAACCTTCACATAACCTCTATCATTCCCTGTTAAACAGGACTTTTCTTAGAAGCCCACATAGTGAAGTTACCTGCAACATGTTTTAACTCTAAGGCATGAACCCCAAACCCTAAAGGAGAATCTAATCGTGCTCTTCTCAACCTCTTCCCTGACCTGCTCCTTTTTTGAGAGTCACGGTTTAGGGTTGAGAGGTGATATTCCCATGGTTCGTCCTTTTTGGGGGGACGCGAACATAACTTGAGGCGGTCAGGGTTTCAAGGGTTAAGAGATTCGCGTTTGGCATTCAGAGTTGGGCGAAGCATTTAAGTGCAGAGTTTGGGCGTTTAGCTTCTTTGCAGAATGCATTCTAGCTTTTTGTGATATTAGGGTTGTATACGGGCGGTAGTCTAAAGAAGTTCAAGGGCATTTGAAGGGTGGCATAGGGTGGCATAACGGCTTAAAGTTTCGAATTTCATACACAGTATTGTAAGCATTCGAAACAAGCTTTATAGAGGCTTGCACATGACTGCTTGCGCATCATTACTGGGTTCCTCCGTGGATTTGTTCTCCGTAGGTTGTTCCGTGATTGTCACTGGGAGATAACCATGTTGGCGTAAAAAGGATATGGTACTTCCCCTAAATAAGAGGACCCCAATATGGACCCCCAAGTACTCCTATCCTTAGTATGGGGGCCGGCAAGAAGGTACCCCTAACTTTGGGAAGCCATACACCCTAAACCCCAAGCCCGAAACCCGTAAACCCCGAACTCTAACCCCAGGCCTCGCGCTTCCAACTTCTCGTAAACGCGTTTATGACCTCCAAGCCGGCGGGAGCTTGGAAAATGAGCTCGAGTGAGTTTAGGGTCTAGGGGCTTAGGAGTTCAGGGCTTAGGGTTTAAGAGTTCAGGGTTTGGGTTTGGGGTTTGGGGGTTTATGGGTTTTGGTTTTAGGGTTTGGGTTGGTAGTAGTAAAGAATCAAATGGAAAAGGGAACGGCAATGGACAATGACATGGAAGCCGGATTCATGTAGAGGTTATATTATATGGTGATTACATGACCGAGCCTCTGGAATCAGAATGGAATAAAGTCTTCGCGGCTATGTTCTACCATAATTATATGGGTGGTTATCAGAATTATGATCCCTTTTTGGGTACCCTAAGTAATAGTATTAGGTGCCGTATTAGAACAGGGATCCAAAAAGGTACCATAATTTTGACAACCACCCATATAGGGATTGCCAGATGACATTGCCCCTCCCTAAATTCTAAACCCCGACCGGGTCTAAAGCAGGAACCTTGTGCTCATCGAGCAGACACAAAAGTCCAAAAGGTTTGGAAAAACCCTAATCCCCTAAACCCTAATCCTTAAACCCTAGACTCTAAAGGGTACTCTGGAAGTTTGGGTCGGTGAGGCGCATAAGACGCAGGGACATAGGGGGTTGCATTATTTGGACCCCTTTTAAGGTGGTCTGGGCTTCCTTGTTAGAGTGTGGGGATGTAAATCGTGGCGGTGAAGAGTTCAGAGGATCAGCAGCCACAAGCGTTGGCCAGTTTAGGGCATCTTGGTATGTTGAGCGCTGTCCCTGTTCCTTCATGCTGTGGATGGAGGAAATCTTGCATCACCGATGGTCCCTAAACAGCTCTAATTCCTGGATTTTGGAGGGCTTAGGTGGTGCAGCTCTTCCTCCGACAACCACCTGGGTCAGACACAGTATTCAGTAGCCCTGAACAACTGAACCCTAAACCCCAATAGGGATGCCACTTCTACGACCTATAGTTATTTTGCGCTTCGAAACCTACCGGATGCCTATAGATAGGAGCCCCCAACATAGACCCCAATATAGAATCAACATAGCAATCCAAAACAGAGAGTTTAGGGTTTCGTGCCAACTGGGTTTAGGGTCCAGGCTTTTGGCTGCTGTTATCCGATGGCCCGGGGCCTCCCAGGGTCCCATTTTCTGGGTACATAAGGGGCTTTAATAGCACCCTCCAACACAAATAGCCACCTCCCAGTGTGGCGGAAGTAGGCGTCTCTGAAATTCCCATTCATTTAGATAATTTTCAGCGCATTCAAGGTCATGTAGACTGGTACAGCCAGCACGTCAGGTATCTCCAACATAGCTTAGCTGAGTAGCTTTGTTCTGGGGGGGTACCGTTCAGTCAGTGTCTCTGGGGAATGTTGCGCTGGAAGAGGGGGAGGGTGGAACAGGGCATTTGCGGCCTTAGCCCCCTCCGCCCCGTACAGGGGGACTTCCTTCTGAAGGGGTAGAAGGCAGATGACCTGGATTAAGGACTACACTGAAAACAGTTCCTTAAGGGGCTACGGACTCAAATAATGGGGGTTTAGGGCCCAAATACTGAGATCTGCATGGTATTTGGGACCTAAATTCCCTAAGCCCTAAATTCTAATATTTGGGTCCTTGGACCCTTAGGGGTTCAGATCGCCACCTCGAACTCTTCACAATAATAATATACTTACCCAAAACCTGCACGATAATTACTATTACCCAAAAGACAAGTACCTAATTATTGGGTACGTGGACCCTCAGGGTTTGTTTAGTGCCCTTGAAGCATTACTGTCTGCCTCAAATCTGGCCTGCAGCGGACTGATTGCATGTTCCTAAACTAAACAACTAGGTTGCTGTTAGGGAACTTAAATTAAGTTACCATAATGGGTATGTCTAGTAAATAATAGGGTTTCCCCAATAGTAACTTAATTTAAGTTCCTCAACAGCAACCCAGACAAAGGGCAACGAGCTACGCAGCCAAAGCACCCAAAGCCCAACATGCAACACCTCCAGATTCCGGTAGCAGCCGAAGCCATGGTATAGAGAAGTAGCGTTTAAGTCGGATTCATTGTGATCTCAACCATTGGAACACTACACCCTCAAACAAACACCAGGCGCCCTCAAAAAGACCAGCACCCTTGACACCCCAGGCGTTAAAACCCTAACCTAAACTCCAAAGCCCAACAACCCAAACCCTAACCCGCCCTTTCTTCGCCTGATGGACCTGTTGGCCATCCTCTGCGCCTCGATCATATGAGCTGCGGAAGTTTCAGAAACAGGGGGATTGTATAGGGTACTACTATACTGGGTATTAAGGGGGATACTAGGAGTTTAGACAAAGGGTCCATGTAGCTATAAATAGGGTTTCAGGGTTTAGGGTCTATAGGGTTTAGGGTTTAGGGTCTAGGGTGGTGGGCCTAGGGACCCGAGGGATGCACAGGAACAGTTTTGGGGTTATGGGACCCTACTCAGGGTTTAGGGTTTAGTCAGGGTTCAGGGTTTAGGGTGCCCTAAACCCTGTAAGCTGCGAGCCCTGAATCTCTAGGAGTTGTAGTGTGCGATTTTGAGGACAATGTGATTTTTTTTTTCTTCGAACTTTGCTCCATACAATCCCAAAGCGGGGAGCCCTGTGATCCTTACCTTGACCTGCAAATAGCCCTAAGGCTCCTAGAACTATAAGGGGTTTCCCGGGAGAAGGTTTGGGCTTTGTGGGCTAAGGTTTGGGATCTCCCTATGGGGGTCCAGGAGCCTTAGGGTAGGGTTCAGGATTTATAGGGTCTAGGATTTAGGGTTTAGGGTTTGGAGGGTTTAGGGTTTAGGGTTTGGGATTTAGGGTTTGGGATTTAGGTCCCTGGACCCCAACCCTAAGGGTCCAAGGACCCAAACAATAGGGTTTTAGGGCCCAAATGCCAGTAATATTATGGTTGTATCCTTGGACCCTTAGAGCAAATGATGTCAAACATGGCCCCAGAAAAAATCAAAAAAGTCCTTGATCTACAAACTCTGGCCGGGGCTTTTGGTACTGCCATCCTTGCCAGGTTTAGGGTTTAGGGATTGGGGTTGGGTGTAGGGTTGAGGGTTCATGCAGGGTTTAGGGATTAGGGTGTAGGGTTTAGGGTTTAGGCTTTAGGGTTTAGGGTTTAGGGTTTGGGGTTTGGGGTTTAGGGCTTCGGGCTGGTGTGGTGGTTGAAGGGGCGTAGGTTTAGCAACATACATATGTAGTTGGGATAGCACCGCCGAGAATTGCAACGTAAACTGTCAGGGCCCAACTACCCCAAAATATTCGGTAGACGAAACCCTGTCTGTAGATCAGAGTATTGGGGACTTAAGGCCTAATGACTACTGTACAAATCCTGAAACCTACAGCGCAAGCCTCAAACCCTACAGTATCAGCCCTAAGCCCTACGGTATAACCCCTAGACCCTAACTAAACAGGTTCCCCATCCTACCTGCTCCTTGATTGTGAGGTGCCCCGAGAAGCCATGTGGGAGGCTGTGGAGCTTTGGATTTTGACGTTGCTTGGTGGTAGAGACTTGGCCAGGGTTTGAGGCTTGGGATTCAGGGCTTCGAGCTTAAAGAGAAACATAAGGGGCGCGCGCGCACGCGATGAATGTTCAGAGTTTGACGGGCTTAGGATGTAGGATATAGGATTTCGAGTGTGGAGGGCTTGGCTTTCGAGTTTCTACGGCTTGGGCTTTGGAAGGGTTTGCGGTCCGGGGTTTATGGCTTGTGTCTACTGGCTTTGCTTGTAGGGTTCACGGCTTGCATCGTAGGGTTTGGGGGTTAGGGGCTTGGGGCTCCAGATTTGGACTTTGGGGCTCAGGGTGTATGGTGTATAGGGGTTTAGGCTTTTGATAGTTTGACTTTTGCAGTGTAGTTGCTGTGGCTAGAACTTAAATGTTTGGGTTGGAAGCGAGGCCTTAAGCCGTCATAGTCCAGAGCATGGAGGCAGTATAAGGTATAAGGTTCAGGGCTGTCGGGTTTAGGATGTAGGGTTTGGGGCTTAGGGCTTAGGATTCATCGCGGCCCGGACTCTTTAAACACCATCTTTGTATAGCCCTTATGGAGGAAATGCTCAAAAGGGGTTGATTCCTTGATCCTTCAGAAGAACCCTACAATCCCTATGTCACGCACGATGTCCCTCGGGTCCGCAAGATTGACTTCAACACTTCATTCGAATTTTCAGACCACAGACCCTCAACCCTAAGCCCAGTCTGGCCATCTATGCAAATGGAACCTCATCTGAGTAATATTTTTTTTTGGGCATACTATGGTACCCAATATAGAGTAAGATTATATCCCCCTTTGGGGGCATAGTATATTCTATAAGCAATATAATCCTATTAGGTTTAACAACCAAACAAAACGCTACTCATCTGGGCTTCGCCCTAAACTCTAAGCCCTTAAAGCATGCATCCCCAGCTCCCCATCAACCGTAGATTTTACACCCAGAAACTGAGGCACGTGGGTTTAGGGTTCAAGTGTTTAGGGTTTAGAGTTTCAGGTATTGGGTTCTGGGTTTAGGGGTTAGGCTTTAGGGTTTAGAGTCGGAATCTGTCAGCTCTAAATGTGCGTATAAGAGACCTTATCCGTTTTGGGGACATGTTTTAGATTAGGGGCGGGGGCAGTGCTTCATGTGTATGAAGGAATTGATCTGTTTAAGCTCCTCGGCGCTGCAGAAATGCTTATTGCCAACAACTAGGAACGCGCTAAGCAGATAGCTGGGTCATAGGTTAGATCATGATCATTTCGCACCACAAGAAGGGTCTTTCATACCCTATAAGCCCTAAACCCTTTTGCTTGTATAGGGTGGAGGTAATAGTCAAGTCATAGATTTCACCTAAGAGGCGAGCACGCACCGAGGCACTCCACAACCCAAACCTGCCTGCCTTATCTTACTAGTGGCTAGTAGGGAACAAGAAAAGGGTTTAGGGTTTCGGGACATTTTTGGGGGTGGTTAGTAAGGAATAAGGAAATACAATGATAACTAATATAATGCATTCCGTTATTCCCTACTAAACCCTAAACCCTGAACCGCTAAGTTATGGCTGGGGGTTCTAACACCCTACACCATAAATTTCGGACGAACAGGCTCCCACCGTCCATGATTCAGCTGAAGGCTCCAGGTTTATAGGGTTTAGGGTTTAGAGCAGACCTGGCGGATCTCCTGATTTTGGTTACAGCACTAAAGGTCTACTAGCTCTGAAGCAGCGACTACACGGCAACTTGGCTTCTGGGATTCTGCTTTTCACATAAATATATACATGGATGTTTCCCAAATTTAGGGATGCCTTTTGGGGGTCCCAATAATAAGGATTAGAATATTTTGGGGTCTATATCGAGGTCCCCCTATTTGGGAAATTTCCATATATACATATATATATATATGTTCAAACACCCAAGCCTCAAAGCAGAAGCCTTTTCACCAAGCAGAAGTAGATGCCATAGTGGCTCCATGAGCATACGAGCTGGCTTTCGACAGCTCTAGTTCAGACTCCACGGCTTCAAACCCTAGTTCTCAAGGTTCTGAGCATGAAGCCTTTAGCCCCAAACCCCACCGTAAGTTTTGGATCAGAAATCCTAAATCCTAAGCCCTCAACCCCAAACTCTAAACTCCAAGCCCTATAAGCTCTAAATCCTAAATCCCCGAATCCAACCCTAGAGTCCAATTTCCTGAGCGGTAGATCATTTGGGCACAACGAGCCTTGAACATATACACCTTACCTTAAGGGTCCATGTACCCTAGAATTGGGTACTTGGGACTTTGGCACTAGTAATTGCAGTAGAGATCTGGTTGAAGTATACGATTATTGAGTACGTGGTCTAAAAACCATGAACCACAGAACCCTGAACGACAAACCCTTTAACCCTGAACCCCCGACTTGGATACTGGGACGTTTACAATAAGAGAACTGTGGCAACTCAGCAGCGAGCAGTTTTGGCTGCAGGGAATGCACACGCAGCTCCCGGGCACCGGCGCGCGGGAGGAGCTTGCGTTTCAGGTGTCCAGGGCACACGGCTGAGTTTTGGACGTTTGGCGCTTTGGGTTTGGGGGTTGGATTGAGGTTGTGAGGCTAGGGTTTAGGCATAGGATTTAGATTTTCCGCTTCAGGGTTTAGGGTTGAAAATACGCTGAACTTCGAAAGGGGGACTACAAACCCACGTGGAATGCAGCTGTTTCTGGGTAATTACGTCTTACGATGACGTTCATAACGACCAATTGGCGGTCCCCAGAAAAGCCAGAGATATAGGCTTGAGGTAAAAGCACGAAGATGTAACAATATTGTCCTCTTGTCATCCTTATAGGGTATGACCCCTAAACCCTAAACCCGAAGACATATCAATATCTCCCGAAGTTTATTTTGAAGAAGCACATACCTGAACATTTGTTTGATACCCTTTATGTTGCGTGCCTGTTTTTGTTATGAGGACAGTTTTCAGTTTGCGGTCGTCCGCAGGGATTCCGGATGTGCGTTCATTCGGCACCTTTATGCGTATGTTTGGCAGGTTGCTCTGTGGCGGTATGTGGCATCATGCGCCCTTCGCGGTGTTATGCGCCCATATGCGTCTGGAGCACAAATTTGCTTATCAAATAAAGCTCCAGCTAGGGTTAGAGTTCGGGGACATTGGTGCCTTTTTGCGGACCATTCTGCCCTAATGCTCGGCTTCGGATCTGTGGCTTAGGACCCTAAACCCTAGACCATCCGACTTGCACAGGCTGGTTGCTGTTAAGGAGCTTGAATTAAGTTACCAAGTTATGGGTAAATATGTTGTAAATAGTGGGCTTTCCTTTTTATGGATAAGCTCCTTAACAGCAAACTAGCAGGGGCCTGAAGAATTGAAAATATCATGTTGCCCCTGCAGGAGTCCAAGAACCAGAATGCTGGTACTGCAGTTTCCATTTTATCTTTCCACTTTTCCTATATCACTGACTATAAATCCTGCATATTCCTATATATCCCCGGTATATACATATATTTAATATTTACTTGGTTGGGCTTGGACGTTGACCACACTAGAAACCCCGATATAAGCCAAGTGTAAGCTTCATCTTCCAAACGTGTTTCTATTGGAGTCTCCATCTCGGTAACATAACCTAAACCCTGTATATACAAATAATCCTCCCTCAACCGAAAACCAAGCCCTCTACATTTAGACATGTCCCCGGCCAACCCTAAAACCGTAAACCCCTTAACCCCCAAACGCCCAAACCCCTAAACCCTAATTAAACTATGTGTGTGTATATATATATATATACACATAGCCCGGCCTATATCTCTCGCGAGCTCCGAGCCGCAAACCCCAAACCCTAAACCCTGAGCTTTAACCGCTTAGCCCTAAACCCTAAACCCGTAAACCCTAAACCCTCCTTAAAACCTAAGCCCTAAATCCAAAATTCTCAATCCTAATCCCTAAGCCTCTAAGCGCTGCAGGACGAGTACCAACTTCTCCGCTCCATTGGAAGCGGGTCCTTTGGACAGGCCTTGAGCTGGTCTAAAGTTGCTTCAGAGTTTTTTTATGATGAGGTTGGGCCCCCACCCACTAATAGTGACCACAAGAGGTAATGGTGATTATATTAGGGTCCTTATATATTCCTAGCATACCACTGTTAGTGGGTGGGGGCCTAACCCAAGTTTAGGACGTACAGCTTAGGATTTAGGGCTTAAAGTTGAGGCTTTTGGTTTAGGGGTTTAGGGTTTAGTATTTAGGGTTGGGGTTTAGGGTTTAGAGTTCAGGATGTAGACTCTAAGGTTTAGGCTTTAGGGCTCAGAGGTTAGGGTGTGCAGTTTAGAGTTTAAGGTTTAGAGTTTAAGGTTTGTGGTTGAGGGCTCCGGGATGTTCAGGGTTTAGGGTTTAGGGTTTAGGGTTAGGGTTTAAGGTTTAGGGTTTAGTGTTTGCGGCTTCGCAAAGTCGCGTAGTATAGAGGCCTGGACAGTTACTGGACAAGAACATACTCGTAGAAGTTGGAGTTTGTTATGAAAAGGGATCTTGTACTGTGACGGCCGTCATAATTAAATGATTTCATTGTGTGGCTTGTTTCAGGGACCTTATACACGGAATTATAGTCTGTTTTAGGCGCCTGTGGTATGTAACTTTGAGGTCATGCAGGAATCTTAGGACCCCCTGCCCCTGAACCCTAAACGCTGAACACCAAACCCTAAACTCTTAAACCTTGGCCCCAAATCTAAACCCTGAAGGCGAAAGCCTGAACACTGAACCCTATGCACCAGACCCTGAAACACTAACCCCAAACCCGAAAGCACCAAACCTCAACCACAAACCCAAATGCAAACACCTTAAACCCTAACCATTAACCCTTAGCACTCATAGCTGGCACGTGAGCAGGTCTTCCTCGTCCTTCACAAGGAGGCAGGGTGATGCTTTGCATCACTCACCCGATTTGAGGTCTAGGGTCTAATGTTAGGTTTTAGGATCGAGGGTTTGGGGTTCAGGGTTTAGGGTTTAGTTAGGATATAGGGTGTAGGGCGTGTTTCTTGTTTTCTCGATTTTTGGGGTAGGCTTCCCCAACTACAAGCTCCCTCGCTTCGGGGGGCTAGCTGGCTTGGATTCTGTCATGGCCCTAAAGCCGAAACACTTTGCAGAGGGTCCTATAACAGACTTTCACAACTTCAAGTGCTCGAAGTATGGAGGGTTTCCTGATCAAAGGAGTTGGAGCAGGAAGAGCTTTGTATTTTGCCTCCGCCGCTGAAGCATAGCAAGTTTTCCCGCCCCTCCTGGCAAGATTTGGTTAGCATAGGGTGTAAGGTTTAGGGCTCAGGGTTTCGTTTATGGGTTTAGGGTTTCACTGCCCGGGGCACCGGTCCTAGTACTCAATGACAATCTACTCCCCTCAAGCCATCACTCATGTAACGATTCAGGCTGAATCTAACCTCAAGGCCTGAAACCCCAAGCCCGGAACCTTGAAGCCCAATCCTAAACCCTAAATCCTAGCCCGAGACCCTAAGCCCTAAACCCCTAAAACCCCCAAAACAGAAGCTCAACCCTACTCCTAGGGCAACCCAATTCGCATCCCTACTTCCTGTATGATCTTTGTTGACCCCGTTTTCTGATGAGTAGGAACCAGGCTTCCTGGGCTGTACCTCTAAGGCCGCACCCATCAAAAGGGTTCCCCCATATAGCGCTTGTCTGAACTCAGGTAGTTTTCAAGGTTTCTGAAGCTTAAGAGGATCCCAAGACCCAGGGGTACAACTTTGGGGGTACAAACCCTACACTGTGATCCTGTACCCTAAGCCCTAAAACGCTAATTCCTGTACCCTAAAAAAGCCTCGAATCCTAAACCCTAAACCCCCTAAGCTCAGTGGCATTGCCTTGAAAGAGCTGATAGGAGCAGCGCGAGTTTGTGATGAAAAGCATCGACTTGCATTCAGTCCCGGCCTCTGGTTTAGGGTTTAGGGTTTAGGGTTAGCCCCAAGGGTTAAGGTTTAGGTTTTAGGGTTTAAGGTCACCCTAGACCCTAAACCCTGAACCCTAAACCCTAAATCCAAAACCCTCAACGCTAAGCCCTAAGCCCTTAAAGCGCGTTTTAGGGTTGAAGGTTTAGGGTTCGGATTTTAAGATTCAAGGCCCCGAGGCCGGTTTCACCAGGATATGGTCCTATGGTACAATTTTTCGGGCGGAGGGGGGGGTGGCGCCCCATTTACAATGCAAGCACTATGATCATCTGTGGCCAGACAGGGAGTCAGGATTTTGACGTCATCCCCTCTCTGCCGGCTATATATACTTTAGGCCCAGATGGCTTAATTATTGCATACCTCCGTGTAAGTTAGGGTTTAAGGTTTAGGGTCTAGAGTTCAGGGTTTAGGGTTTGGGATTGCAGGGTTGTCTGAATACTTGACTTTGGCCCTTGGAGTAGTTTCAGGTCCCAGGCTTAGTGCTTGAGATGTACAACTAAGAGATGTTTGTTCCAGGCTCAGGCTCAGGGTGAGGGTTTAGGGTCCAAGGTTAGGGTCTAGGGTTAGGGTTTAGGGTTTATAGGGTTCAAGTTTTAGGGTTCAGGGTTTAGGGTTTATTGTTTAGGGCTTAGGACAAAGCATGAGCAAAAAGCACTTAGAGCTTTAACATGTGGTACTATTTCTTGATGGTCATGAGAACCCCCTTCCGAGAAACACACCAAGCCCAAAAAGGAATTGCGTTGGAGTCCGGGAAAGGCGTTGTAGGCTTCAGGGGTCTTAATTTTAATCTACTGGGCAAACTACAGCCAGCCCAAACGGGCTCACCCTTTAAGGAATATGACCCAGCGTGGCAATAATTCAGGACTGTGAATTGTTGTAATATGCGTCCAGTTCTCTTCCATGTTTGGATCTATAGGCTGGCGGGAGGCTGGTATATAGGGGGTTATATAGGGATAATGGAACAGAAAATCGACACTACTATAATGGGTCATATAGGGTTAAGGGTTTCGGGTTTGCAGTGATTAGGGTTAAGGCTCAGGGCTTGGGGTTACAAGATTATCCGCTTTGACAGCCAGTTTCTGGGGCTTGGACTACTTCCTCCTAGTCATAAAGCGTGTCCCCTCCCCTGTAGTAGTGGATAGGCTTCAGGCCCTATTGACTCATTCACTCACACTGCTCTTGGACCACCGCGCCCTTGTTTTCCACGTTTGACCGGTTCAGCCCACGGGCTGTTGCCCTAAGGGCCCAAAGACCCAAATAGTAGGGCTTTAGGACCCAAATACTATAAGCTGAATGGTATTTGAGACCTAAAGCCCTATCATTTGGGTCCTTGGACTTTTAGGGTTATGTCTCCAACCCAAAATATTCCTCTGCTGGCCCTCAAAGCATAGCAGGATCCAAGCCCTGACCCACAAACCCCACACCCTAAAGCAGATCCAATACGAAAACACCCTAAAGCACAATCCCTCATTGCTACAGGCTTCAGATGACGGCCGGCAACAAATGGAGTTGGAGGCAAGATTTTTGTTGCAGGGCTCGTGTTCCATGTTTTGCGGAATGGCATCAGGCCCCAGAGATATAGCTCTGGCGGTGCCAGGGTAATCTTACAGGAAGTTGATGTACGAAGGAACTCCTTGCGAAGAAGGAACTTCTTACTAGCCCCTAAGACGCTTGTTGCTAGGCTTCCCCTAGGCTTCGCGAGGGCTCTCCTGGCTTTTGATTTCTACGCGGTCTCCGCTGACATCGAGTGTTGAACGATGTCAGGTTGAAATTAGGGAGACCGCTCCCCCCAAGGTAACATGAGCTGTAACTTAACATTTAAAGCGGGTTACACAGGGTCTAGGATTCATAGGGTTTAGGGTGTAAGGTCTAAACTCCTTAAAGGGGGTGCTATAGGGGAATACATAGCCGAGTGCTCACTATGAGTTGAGACTATAGCTCACATGGAGCAACACTCTGCAATCCTAGAAGCCTACATAGCTGCAGTACAGAGGTCCCAAGCTTAAAACTTTAGTATCGGTTACCTCAGGTAGACATCAAAATGATGTTGGTATGTTGGTAATCATTTAGGCCTCTACAGTAGGCATGTTTGAGATTGGCATCAAGCTCCTCAGGTCTCGGTTCAGCCTTCTTATCCCTGAGGCACCAAGCGTTGGGAGCAGCTCCTCTGTGATATTCGTGCAAAGCTCTATGGAACCCTAAGGATCCAAATAGCCCAATGTAGGTAACATTTACAGACCTTAGGGCCCAATGTAGGTAATATTTGTGTACATGGATCCCTAGGGGAATTCGGCTAGGAGTTCATCTCCGTGAGGGAAGAGGCTCTGCTTGGAGCCCTTCGTCGAGAGCAACTTGCCAGACTCAGAGGTTGCAAACGCAGCGCAAGGATGGCTTGCAGAATTGCTGGCTTTGAAGGCACTTGAGCAAAACATTCTGTTTGAAGCCCTGCGTCGAGAGCAAATCCAAGGTAGTAATGTTGCACTCACTTTTGTGTAGAGACCTCTTTAATGTGTTTTCGCCGTCGCTTATTCAGGATCTGGCCATTGTCGCGAGGGTCCTGTTTAATGTGTTTTGGTTTTGGGGCCCTAAAAGTACGGGACCGAATCCAGACCATCCCTTTGAAACTAATCTCCGAGGCCTCCCTGGGCCTTCAGTACCGTGGGACCCTTATTCAGGACGTCTAATTTCTATTTTTCTGGGGGCCCTATTGTTGGGGGGGGGGCCTGAGATTCAAGTGAGTCCAACATTAATCGCAAGCAGTTTTATGAAATCCAGTTGAGCCCTCAAGCACAAAAGAAAGAGGCGATCTTTGAAGCCCTGCGTTGGGTGCAGCTCCAAGGTAGCAATCGTGCAAGGCTTTATGAAGTCCAGCTGGGAGTTCATGCACGTGAGAGGGAGGCTTTGCTTGAAGCCCTGAACGGGAACAACTTGCAAGACTCCAAAGTAGCAGGCGCAATGATATTTCAAAAGCCAGCTGGGTGTTCAGGCTTGTCAAGAAAGCCAGTCAACTGGAGCGGGATGAGTTTCTTGGAAAACTTATCGGAATGAAAGAAGCCACTAGGTGATATTCATAGACTTCGGGCCCCATATGTACACCAAACGTAGGTGTTAATTATGAACGTAGAGCTCTAGGGTATGAGAACATGGTAGTGTCCCGAGACCACCGCAACGGAATCCTAGAAGGGTACTATCCTAACCTCCCTAAGATCAGTCCCCAGATGATTGGGTTTAGGGCTTAGGGACAAACACCCCCACCCGAATCAGCTGAAAAGCTTCAGCATCTTCATTTGCTAAAACGCAAATGGGCACTGGGTCGTGATGATTTGGGGAGAGCACTCCTCTGTCAATTTGCAGCCTCTCAGCTCCAACCAAGGATCCCGATTTGAACCCCAAAGCCGGCTTTGGCCGTCCCAAAACCCTAAACCACAAACCCCAATTAGAGCCTGAATAAGAAATGTATGCCATTCTCTTGCAGTTTTCTCCAAACTATGGGTCTGCAACCTTGCACTTTGGAAATTCGGAGACTTCCCGATTCTAAGCGCTCCTCTTCCTGGCAGGTTCAGCTGCCCAACCCTCAGGAGCAATGTTTTGGTTGTACAGTTTAGGTTGTAATTTCTAGGGTTTAAGGTTTAGGGATAATTTCATTCATTGCGCTTGGGTCTATAGACCCCGGATTGAGGGTTCCTGGGGACATTGGGCCTGAGACAGAATTCTGGTTGGGGTTGGGGTCTACCTGAAAGTGCGAATTACGTAGGGGGGAGGACGTGGTGGCCTGCGATTGCGAACCCAGACTTCAGACGCCAAAGGGATCAAAAAATACATCTTCTAGAATCATGTCTGAGGGGGGCTGCTTGGGGGTGTGGTGTTATGAGAGGTGTTCCCCTCGAAGCCAAAAGCAATACCAGCGACGTTGGGTGGGTGCTGACGGAATACAACCCTAAACCCCAAGCCCTAAACCCAAACCCTAAGACGCTTTCTCACCATGGGTGGGCGCTAAGGGAATACAGCCCTAGACCTTGAAACCCAAACCTTTATGCACTTTCTCATCATGAATGACCATTTACTCACACGTTCATGGGGCCTTGTTTGATGAGACTGACAAACGTAGATGTTGGCAACGGAAAGTGCAGTGTCAAGCACTTTCTTCTACCAGGCTGCAAACGCACCCCAGGAAGTAGCCGCAAAGCAGAACTGGAAGCAACATGCCTGAAATCATCAACAATGGACCTTGATCACGTGCCAGCAGCTCCCTTCTCAGGGGGCCATACTGCTATGTCAAGGCTGGTGTTTGTCAGCCACGTTGATAGCAGCACAAACCTTGCAAGGCTCAAAATGAACGATATCCCCGAACCCCAGTCTCAGCCCTAAACTTTACACTCTAAGCAGATGGGGGGAAGGATATCCTGTACTAGCTTCAGTGTTTACATTCAAGTTTGCCTCGTGCAGAGGTGTCTCGACGACATCTCGGGGTTTAGGGCCTAGGGTTGCAAAGAAACTCTGTAGGATTGAACATTGGCTGAGGCTGCGCACGATGCAGCACCCCAATATCGTGGCCTCTCGGCCCCTGTTACAAGGTTTTCTACAATCAGGGGTGGGGGCTGTTGGTTCCCGTAGAAGAAAGCACTCCACCGCGTGTTCTTGCGGCTGTTGTGTATACTTTCCGAAGCCTGAGGGGACAGGCGTTTCGGAGGATGGGGCTCATGGCAAGTATAAGGTTTTTCGGTAGGGTTCGGGCATCATGCAAAAAATGTTCGTGTAAGCACAGCTAGCCCTCTTTTGGCCAAGGGCTTTTAGATTTCCTCTACCTACACTAGTCCTTCGTGGAACCCATTGCTGGGTGGGGGATGGGCCCAAGTTACTGGGAGGGTCTTGGTATAGGCATTTTACAACTTCATACACATTCTCCCAGAGGGTCCATGTAGCTATGTAGTCAATACCTGGAGCCATATAATTACCTTCGGGCCCAAGTAAGTATGTACTATAGAGCTACATGGACCCTTTGGGTACTACGCTGCGCAGTACCTCGCGCTACCTTGCCGAAACAGACTTTACGGATACTTGGCCATTTGAGCTATACTCTAAATTCCTTAGAGGGGTTATATATGAGATAATATAAGGAGAATAACAGGGTTACTTACTAACGGGGATACTAGGAGTTTAGATTATAGCTCCTCCATGAACCAACTGGCTTTGAGATTGGGGGTTGTTTTTGGTTAAATACCTGGTGTCATGTAGGCTTCAGTTTCGTAATGTCCGTAGGGGTGTGCTACTCCAAGACCCCCTAAACGCTAAACCCACACCCGCTTCAAGCACATGGTAATCAGTGTTGATTGCAGGACGTACAGCAGGGCCCTGCAGATTTTTCAATATTTTGGTCCTAGATGATCTACATATATATATATATTTACATTTGAACGTATGGGTATTTCTTTAGGCTTTACATTACTTGATGAATGGCGGCAGTCAGAGCTCCCCAGGCAGCATGCAATCCTCCTTTCCTGTTGTGGTCCCCATGAATCATGAACCCGTGTGCAGGGCTATCCAATCCCCCTACCCTAAGGGTCCATGTACCCAATAATTAGGTACTTGGGTTTTGGGCAATAGTAATTATAGTACAGGTTTGGGGTAAGTATATTCTTATTGGGTACTTGGACCCTTAGGGCTAGGACGCTTTCCACTTGCCCCGCGGTTTGTTGTGTAGGCGTTCTTGTGGCATCTTCCTTGGCCTTATCTGGTTGAGGGTTTGCGCGAAGAGTTTGTCAAACCATTTTTTCACAAGTGTAGACTGCCTATACTCAAGTTGGCATGGCAAACGCCAAATCGAAGCCGTGAACGCTTATCAACTTGAATCCCGGTGCAAATGCAACCCTACAGGACCGAATAAGCAAATAGTACACAAGATATTTCGGGGCACTTCGGCCCCAAGCTATCTGGTCGGTCCAAGACATGTGCTATATTGATACTTGGACCTCTCTGAAGCCCAAGCTGTTTAGGGTTTACGATGTAGGGCCTGATCCCTAAACCTTTCATCCCCAAACCCCAGCCCCCAAACTTGAACTCAATATTCCGTGTAATCTCTGAAGCCTTACCCTACACCCTACCTGTAACCCCAATTTATACATATATATATATATAGTGTTGTGGGTTATGCCTACTAAATAGGGGGTAATTACTACTAAGCTGTAGGTAATTGGGGTCACAGGTAATTCCTCACACGTGAAAACCTACTTGGAGGTTCATAGGACTTATTAATTAACTACATATAATTGGGCTGCTGACCCCACATTATTGGGTGGTAACCCTGCCAGCATTTAGCGAAATAATACGTGGGGTTATCCCCAAGGCCCGAATCGCCCCGTTCCCGCCGCTCCAGCTCTTGAGACCTGTGCCCAAGACATGCCGCCGACAACATCCAAGCCACAAAAAAAGCAGGGTTGCTGTTCAGGATTAAATTAAGTTATCTGAATAAGGAAGCCCTACTAGTCATTTATGTTGTACCCACCACATGGTAACTTCACATGGTAAATTAAGCCCAAACCCCAAACTCTAAACCCTAACCCTAAACATCAATAACATGGTAACTTAGTTTGAGTTCCTTAACAGCAGCCCAGGAAGCTGCCTACCAGGATGTTGATGAGGATGGTGTAGGCCTACCGCACCCAAAGAATCCTAAGTATCTAGATGGTACAGAATAGAGGCTTCCATACAAGGACTTCATGATATGGTTTAAATCCTAAACCCTGAACCCTAAACCCTAACCCTAAACCCTAAAAACCCTTCAACCCTAAAACCTTAAACCCTAAACCACCCTATATGGGTACTTAGGATCCCTGGGGACACCAGATTGACTCCAGGGAATCTCCAACAAGGTCTCGTCTCGTAGGCTCGTTGGAGGCGGCGGCAGACACCTTTGGGTCCTGAAGCAGAGAGACAGGGTTTAGGGTTTAGGGGCTTTGTCTGGGTTGCTGTTAAGGAACAAATACCAAGTTACAGGAATTATGGGTATAAGGTAACACCAGGGTTTAAGTATTATAGTAACTGCATTTGAGTTCCTGAACAACAACCCAATATCATCCCGCAGGCCCAGGCGCGTTGAGGTGCACGCGTTCTGTGCTCTGCACTTCCTGGGTGGCAAGATCACAGTTGTTCTGCACGTCCGGTCAGATGAAATCCGCAGCTGCGTTTTCGGAAAGTTGATGCGGATTAGAGGAATTTACACTAGTCCCATGAACCTTCAAGTACAATCCCGAAACCCCCTTCTTAAATGGGCTGTTCTCATAATTATGGGCCCCTTATGGTTACAGATTATTTTCAACCGCACCTAAGACTTAATGGTACCAAAATGGGACATGTTGGGAAGTACCCTGAACACAGAACCCTCAATAGTAGCTTCCATGTTCTTTTCCATTATCCCTATATAATCTCTGGATACCTCTATACAACTCTACATATTCCTAAATTTGGGAACTACCCACATGGGAGTTTGAACCCTAAACCCTAAAGACCCTAAACCCTAATCTCTAAGACCCCAGGCCTACCGAGACTCCTTCATTGATCGCACGGGGCACCTGTGTATCCTCATGGAATTCTGTGAGCCCCAGCCTCAGGACACGGCTGAGGGGTTTGGGCGCTTAGGCTTTAGGGATCTAGGGTTTAGGGTTTTTAGGGTTGAGGGTTTAGGGTAAGATTTCAGGGGGTTTGGAGTTGAGGCCACTTGGGGTGTTTAGGTTTTGAAGTCTAGGGAGTTTAGGGCTAAAGCTTCAGGGTTTGTGGCTCACGGGCCCAAGCAAAATAAGAAACATGTAGGCGTGGGGTCTAGGGCTCATCGTGTTGATCCAAGTGCCCAAGCAATAAATTCATCGTTGAGGCTCTGTACAGGTATACGTTTGGGCTTTTTTCTCGCATTTAGTAGGTATTATTTGGTACTCGGCTCTTTGGGTAAGGGTTTCGGGGAGTGGGAGCAATGCGACTCACGTGGTGTGAGGGATAGGAGACGTCACCCAAGCAATGCTGAGCAAGGAGATTTTCAAACCCTAGGCAAGGATGGGTCAGGTCATTCCCCCTTACAGTAACTCTTACAACAATACGTACTAGGGGTCATAATAGCCCCTTAGTAAAGACCTTTATGGGGACAGTTACGGTACACGGGAATGATCCAAAGGATGAGTTATGAGAATTAAGAGTTGTTTGGTCCCCCTTTGAGGAGAAGTTCGAGGTTTATATACGCCAGCGTTTTAGTAACAAGAAACCCTAAAGCCAAAGCTTTAAACCCTAAACCTAAACCCTTAACCTAAGCTCTAAAACCGTAAACTCTATAAAGCTCAATCCTAAGCACTGAGCTACCCCTTTGGAGACGTGCTATCCCCGTGACCTGCCGAGTTTAGAAAAGCTTTACCAGATTCCGGGTTCTCCCTACAGCTAGCAGTTCAGGGTTAAGGGTTTAGCGTTTACGGGCTTGCTTGCTCCAATGGTGACTACATTGGGCTCTAAGATCAAAGGATGCTAATGTAGTACCCATAATAATATGTAGTGCCCATAGCACGGTCTCAGACTATCCTGTATAACCACGGTACCAGGAACGCCAGATGGACCTCAAAAATATCTTGCGGCTTGGAAGGTCTTTGAAACTGGAGAGTACGCTGCAGAGCCCTAAGCCCTGGGACCTAAACCCTAACCCCTAAAGCCTAAACCCTAAATCCTGAATCCTAACCCTAAACCCTAAATCCTACACCCTAAATCCTAAACCCTTAATCCTAAACCCTAAACCCTGGGACATCCGTAGAGGGACGCTACTTCAGATAGTTCCCTTGATGCCTGATCACGACCACGTCGGCATGTCGGAGGCTATGCCTGGCTCTACTCTCACCTAGGTGTCATTGGGTTTAGGGTTTAGGGTTTAGGGTTTTGGTGAGGCTGAGCGTGTGCAACTACGACCCCAGACTTGCTCAGTTTGTGGTAGCCCCACTTCTGAGTGACCATAACTTGAAACTGGGGAACTCAAGTGGTGGTCTATATAGGAAGTCCACCCCAAAGCCGCTCCAGAATGAATTTAAGTGTAGCAATCTACACAAGACAATGATGTCAGGCATGGAGACATCTTCACTTACCTGCAGGAAGCTCGCCGAACGTCTGGGACCCAGGGGTTCGGTGGAAGGCCCTGGTGCTGAGTAGGGAATGGGAGAGAAGAGTGCAGGCATGATTCATCCCATCCCCCTAACATTGCAGCCCAGCTACATGCTCCATAGTACTAAATGTTCCCAATACATTATAATATCTCAGGGGAGGGTGGGGTTGCAGTTTTGATATTGGGGAGGAGAAACTTCAGGATGACAAAAGTAGACGAGGCTTCATGCAGGGCTTCATCGTGTTTAAGATGTTCGCAGTCTGGGTGTTCAGGAGCCCATGAATTCTGCGGCTGTTTTAAAGGCTTCAGGGTTTAGGGTTTAGGGCGGTTTAGGGTTTAGAGTTCGGGGTTTCTGGAGTCTCCCTTACACTTGCGTGAAGGGAATGAGGGAGTTGATCTTCATAAGTACCCCTACATGCAATTATAGGCTAACGCGTCTATTGGGCTTAGCAACTTGCCATCAAGGGTTCCCTGACATTTTTTCCTCATCCTTAATTCTATGGGAAATATTGACTGACTGTTAAGCTCACATGCTAAAGCACCTACACTCACTCCCCCACTGCGCCTTAAGCGCCACAAAAGTTTAGGGATGTATTCGAGAAGGTTGACGATACGTGCCAAAGTGGGGAAGCGTGCTCGCATGCAACTTTGAAAAAAAAGGCACCCGCGCAAAATGTAATCATCCAGGTCATGAAAAGCTCCAAATAAGGGACCCTACATCCCGTATCACCATGTATGTTTTATCATCTGTAATCCTTACAGCGACCGCCCAACCTAGTGTTCTTACAGCGAAACCAGCAGACTCGAGACCTGAGCAAATATAGGCACGCTTTCGGTTTAGGGTTTAGACACACAGCCGAGCTCTACATGTTCGCACATTGTACTCGAAAGGGTGAATGTCTTCGGATTGTAGGGTTCAGGGTTGAGGGTTAAGGGTCTACAATAGGCCACAAGTATGCAGACCGATAGCTTTTTGCCTCGTTTTCAGAAGTTAGGGCCATTGGTCCATTGGTTGTGAATGTTTGACGCGCGGGTAGGGTTGAGGTTAGGTGCGTCGGCCAAAGGACGTTTGTCTTGCGTGGTAACGATCGACGTTGCGCAGCTGGATTGAGTCAACCATGCGACCTGAGCATAAGCCCCAAATCCAAGACAGCTGATTCTCAAAATGTTGTCTCCTTTTACCAAATTCACCGCCCCCCCCCCTCCCCCCCCATTTCTCGTTTTGGCGCCCATGTATCCCTAGGCCCCAAGAGGTCACCTAGATTGAATTCATTTGCTCTCCCTTTGAAGTTACAGTAACCCCGCACCCTTACTATAGAATATGCCTTATGGGTGAATGTTTAATCTTAGTACCGGGGGGAAGCTTAACATCAGGATGACAGTATGACCCTAAACCCTATAAGCCTTAAACCCTAAACCCTAACCCCCAAACCTTAAACCCTAAGCCCCAAACCCTAAACCCCAAACCCACCCTAAACCCCAAACCC
>CAJNIZ010006656.1:0-11329 GCA_905231905.1 Symbiodinium pilosum | reverse complement strand
GTTTAGACTACAGCTCATATGTATGAAGCCCAGTTCCCATTATTTTAGGCAACTGGGAGGTGTAGGGATTCCTAGCCCATCATAGTCCGATCTTTTGTCAAGGGAAATATAGTCCCCCTTAAGTAGATAGAATATAGGGTACATAGGGTTTAGGGTTTAGGGTTTGTAGTCCCCCTTAAGTAGATAAGACATGGGGTGTATGGGGATCTTACTATACCCAAAGCTATATTTTATCTACTTAGGGGGACTATAGCTGTTTGGAGGTCCTCTTTAACCAGTCAGCCCGTGGACCTGTTTTAGGCATTAGAGGATATAGGTACCCATCAATGGGTGATGTCATTGTTATATTGGGGTTAATTATGTACGGAAAATGGAAAATAAAATGGGGGAGGGTTTAGGGGAGTAGGGTTTACGGGATATAGTTACCCATTAACCCAAGCTCCACATAGCCCGATGTAGGTACCAGTTATAGACATTGGGGCCCAATGCAGCTATGATTTGTAGACATAGAGCCCCAGGATAAGGGTAATATTAGGGTTATATGGGGGTTATACTGGGATAATGGAAAATACATTGGAAAGCACTTTTTTTAGGGTTTAGGGTTACAGGGCCCCCAAACCCTAAACCCTAAACCCTAAACCGCGTTTAAATCACCCACCCGGAGCCCTCAGAACCGGTAGGCTTTGAAGGGCCCGTACTGAGGGTCCCAAATTGTGATTCTCCGGCCTTTCTATTGCTAGACCGTAACATGAACTTGGGAAGTAATCTGCTTCCTGCAACGCGAGCTGATTTTAAGTTGCTTGTCAGCAAGTACCTGTAACCCCAATAACTTACAGCGTTATGGGTTCTACCAATTAATTAAAGGGTACTTTCTACTAAACTGTAGGTTATTGGAGCCACAGGTAAGCTTTAAACCCTAAACCCTAAACCCATTGGAGCCACAGGTAAGCCTTGAAGTCTTGCGAAAAACCGGCTCAGAGCCTCTGCGCAGTGCTTTGGTTCTTCCTTGAGCCCGGAACCCTCGACCCAACACAGCCTAGGGCCTAGGCTTCAGGGTTTAGGATTTAGGGTTTAGGGTTGTTTAGGATTTAGGGTTTAGGGTTTAGGGCTTATGTATAGCAGGTCCTGGGATCCCATGAAGCAGGAAAGGCTCTTAAGTCCTAACCCTAAATGGTAGTTTCCTTAAATAAGGATACCCCCAATATAGACCCCAAATACAATGATCCTTATTACAAGGACCCCACAAATGGTACCCCTGATTCTGGGAAACTACCAAATCCTAAACCCTAAACCCTAATTCCTAAACCCTAAACCCTAATTCCTAAACCCTAAACCCTAAACCCTAAACCGCGCATGTTTGCGTTTCGATGGGGCTTGACCTGGACTTGACGCACTGAGACTGATGGATTCCCAGTCTCTCTCTGTTCAGGGTTTAGGGCTTACGTAACCCTAATACCTGTAGATTTTACGGTTTCACTTTTTTAAGTTAGCCTTACGTGCTACTGAACTGTAGGTAGTTGGGGTTACAGGTACCTAAGAGTTAAATACGGTCAACTGGGTCTTTGCGTCAGCACATGGCCTCTGAAGTCGTACTTCAGCTTCTGTTTTCTCGGCTCATCAAGTGCAGGGTTCACAAACTAAGCTAAGGGGTTTTGAGTTTAGGATTTGAATGGTTGAGAATCACGCCCTTCCACGCCAAACCTGAAACCCAAGCCAAGGGCCTGAGCCCTTAGCCTTGAGCCCTTACACTTAAACTGTCAACCTGGTACACGGAATCTTATACAGTTCAAGACCCGAAACTCATTTGGGAGGTGGCCGCTTCCACTGACTCCTACACAGCCCAAGACCTTCACGAGGCGCATCTTAGCAAAGAGGCATTAGATGCGATGAAACGGGGGGAACCGGAATACATGTTATTTCTCTGACATATATATATATATAGAGAGAGAGATGTATAGATGTGCACATACGTATATGTGTATATGTAGAAAGGTATGTGTATATATATATATGCTCGCACTTGAATATATTTGTATATATATATGTAAAGATGTAGATATGTATACATGTACCTGTATACACGCATATATGTAGGCACATGTATAGTTAGATAGATATATACACACATATGTATATGTGTGTATATGCCAATGACTATATATGTATGTATGTCTAAATATGTTCGCATGCGTATACATATATATATATAGATATGGATGTCTGTGTGTGTATATATGCATACATGCAGATATGTACTTGTGCACATATCTGTATATGCATATATGTCTGTTCATATGTATATCTATATCTACATACATGTATGCATATACATATACAGATGTGTATATATGTGTATACTTATATACACACTCTACTGTATGTGCTTACGAATCACGATGTTAGGGGTTCGGGGGTGAGTGAGGACGCCTTAAGCTATTTGCCCATTGGGTCGCTATTGTGTCGCTAAACCTCCCAGAAAGCCCGATAGACCTAAAAGTGAAAGGGTTTAGGGGTTTAGGGGCTTAGGGTTTAGGGTTGTGCAATGTAAATGTAACATGATGCCAGAATCCACCAATATGTTCTAAGGGATTTGCCGGGCTTTCTGGGTCATAGAAGGGTGACCGCTCTAGGTGACAGTAAGGACATGGTAGGTGTCGTAACTAGCCCAAGTATAGCTACCGCACGCCTGAGCTTGGAACTGGCTGGGGAGGCCGGGCCCAACCCTCAATCCGAACTGGGTGGTTGTCAAAATTGTGGTCCCTTTTCGGGTACCCTAAATATTAGGTGCCGTATTATAATTGGGATCCAAGAAGGGACCATAATTTTGACAACCACCCAACTCCCTCAAATCATAGAAGACTCAAATCACAGAAGGATTGTTGGTACTGTT
Source organism: Symbiodinium pilosum (assembly GCA_905231905.1). Taxonomy (NCBI): domain Eukaryota; class Dinophyceae; order Suessiales; family Symbiodiniaceae; genus Symbiodinium; species Symbiodinium pilosum. The sequence goes on along the minus strand of CAJNIZ010006656.1, from coordinate 8,439 downwards.
GATGGATAAAATCTTACACCACCTTAAGTCCCTTAAGTCCTAGGAATTACAGTAGTTTAGGGGCTCTAAGTGGTGCAAGATTTCCTCCATCAACAGTATAAACCCTAAACCCTAAATAGTAGCTTCCATTTTCTTTCCCATTATCCTACATTACCTATATTCCCTAATATAACGTATCATGTGGAGTATGTTCCTTCAAACCCCCTAAACCCTAAACCCTAAACCCTAAACCGCGTGGGCCGCTGGGCAAAGAGGCCTAAATCGGGGGTGGAGCTACAGGGAGTCGGACTCAGGTTTAAGAATTCGTTTTTTTGCCCTAAGGGTCTAAGGACCCAAAGAACAGGGTCCCTTTAAAGGGGGTTATAGTCGGATATATAGGGATATTAAGGGAATACATAAGGGTATATAGGACCCAAATAATAGGGTTTTAGGGCCCAAATACCATGAATGTTATAGTATTTGGGTCCTAAAGCCCTATTATTTGGGTCCTTGTCCCTTATGGTTGTCTTTAGATCAGGGAGTTCCGGCGCTTAATGTAGCAATGCCAATTCCTTGTCCTGTTTGTGCGTTGTGTTCTTGGGGGATACTGAAAGCTCCAGCCAAGGTCGTGTTGAGGTTGCACCGCAACCAAGCTTGTTGTCAATCTCATACCACTTGTGCTCGACACACCATGTCCCCTGAGCCTCATAGACCGAAACCCTGAACCCCATAATGTAGACCCGTGATTAATGAACCCCCTCCCCTTAATAGGGTTTATGGTTTATGATAGGGGTCCTAACATCAAGACCCTTAAAAGGAGGGGCTCCATTAATCATGGGTCTACATTGCCAATCAGTCAGCAGCAGAGCCAAATCTTCGCAGAGCCAAATCTTTCACGCCAAATCCCAGCGTATTCAGTGAGGAAGATGCTGCAAAAATGCATATGCGCACGCGCCGATGACGAAACAGCAAGGGAAACAAAAGAAATGGACCACAGCATTGAGGCCCCATTAGACATATGCCCTTTAACTGAAAGCTTATGTCGTTAATGGACCACGGTTTTTCGTTTACATGGAGACCTCCAAAAAGCGTCAAGGACTTGGAGGGGACGCCGAGCATTGTTGCGATAACACCGTAGAACACGCACTTCCACAATAGCAGAATCATCACGCTTGTAAACCTTAGTGCGTTTCTGAGAGGGGTGGCTGAGTGGAAGGAAAATTCACCCCACTTCCTAAGGGTTTAGGGTTTAGGGTTTCCAAGAACCTGCAGAATCAGAGACGGTTAGGTTCTTTAATATTGGGTCGTCGGCCGTCCTTCCTTCCTTTTGAGGTCCAGGTATCCTAATCCGCAAATCTCGGCGGTCACTATACCCGAAACCCTAATAAAAGCCTCTAAACCCCTAAACCCCTGAACCCCTACACCCTAAACCCCTCAACCCTTAACCTGTAAACCGCTGTCCCTTTTCAGACCACTCCACTCTTCCGGCCGCCTCCGGGACTGGATGCTCGGAGCTATGCGGTTTAGGGTTTAGGGTCTAGGGTTTAGGGTCTAGGGTTTAGGGGTTAGGGTTTAGGGTTTAGGGTTTGGGGTTTAGGGTTTAGAGTTTAGGGTTCAGGTTCTAGGGTTTAGGGTTCAGGTTTCAGGGTAAGTTTAAGGATGGGGTTTAGGTGAGGACCGCATGGTTCAGGGCATGAGGATTTGCGAAACGGATGGATTTAGGACTTCGGAGGGGGCCCCTCCAGGGTCCAAGTACTGACGGGCCTCCAGGCCCCAAACATTATAATTTGAATGCTGTTTGGTACCTGAAGCCTAGTATTTGGATGCCTGGCCCTTAGCAGCCATGGACCCAAACCCGGAAACCCTAAACCCTAATCCGTAAACTCTATACATCCCTATATATAACCCCTCATATCCCCTTTAAACCTCTTTAAAGGTAGCCCTGCAACCTTAACATGTCAGCTCGAAGAGCTAGAGGCTCCAAATGCCCTTGGCAGCTGGAGCGGTGAAAAGGACTTGGGTAGGCCTCCTTTAGAAAACATGACGCATGAAGGGTTAGGGTTTAGAATTTAGGGTTTAGGGCTTAGGGTTTAGGGTTACAACCCATGATGGTAGCTTCCAGTTTCTTTTCCATGTTTCCTATATAACCCCACTATAACCCTAATATTACCCTCAATAAATCCTCAACCCTAAACCTCTCAGAAAACATGACGCATTCAGGGTTTAGGGTCTCAGATTCGGGTTTCATGTCCTAGGGATCCACAGACAGAGAGCCCAACATAGGTAGAGTTCATTCAGACTTTACTAGGTACCCCAGTAGTACCCTTTGTCCCTTTTGATTTTGGGGTCTCCTTACAATAGTAATGGGTTACTGGGGAACCCAGTTTAGGGCGCCAACTAGACATCATTTGAAAGCTTAGATCCGCAAGGAAGGTTAGATGCAGTTAGTGCTCCACCGCGGCCTTGCCTTCTTTTGAGAATGCAGATCCAAACTGCAAGGGGTTCCATGGATAACTTCTAGGGGTCCCCTATGAGGAGCCTTGGTTCACGGGAGACTACTTATATTGGGTTACAGTAGGGTTGAAACGGGATTATCCTTGGGATAGAATTACCCAACTCCAGGGCCCCTCAAACCACCACTCCACATGTCTCCGGTTGATGGACCATATGCAGCACAGCCGTAGATAGATTACATTGCGGGTAGACCCGCGGCCATGAACCCTGAACCCTAACCCCAGGCACGCAGACCTCGACCCGGAATATACCATAATATACTATGATGTATTATAATATACTATGATATATCATAAAGAATTATAATATATAAGCATATAGTATAATATACTATATGAGTCCCTAGGGTTTAGGGCTCTCGGAAGCTTCGTCCACAGACCGAATCTCTAAGGAGTTGCAACCTCCTCAAGCACTGCTGGCCGCTGCTGGCGCCACGTGGTGTAGGTTTAGCACCAGCGAGGGTGACGGAAGGGGCCGAAATGATCACCAAATGTTTCAGGTCTACCCAAGGTACACTCCAAGGAAACTAGAACCCTGATATTGGTCATGGATCGGGCGCCGTTTGCCTTATACAGTTTACGTCTTGCTTAAGCTCAAGGCCTTCATGGGTTGGTGATTATAATATGCTATATATATAATATATACTGTAATATATTACGCTATACTATAATATGCTACATGACTCCTTAGGGTTTAGGTGGTGAAGTAGTGATTCGGTTCGAAGGCTTCTAGGCACCGGAGTTTCAACATCTGAGGCGGAAAGTGGTCACAATTTGGGAGCTTTCAGGCCTAAGTACGTTTGGTTAAGGTTTAGGGTTTAGGGCTGAGGGCCCGATCACATGCACAAATAGAGGTGCGGAATTTGTAGCATTCCTCCAAAATGGACATGCGACCCCGAGTCATCGTCCCGGTAGAAATCTCTTTAACATGGTGTTGACCCAAAAATACGCTAGATGTCCCAAGTAGTTGTGCGTGACGTATTTCAGACGTAGGGCGCAGCATCTGAGGCGGGTTTGGAGGCTAGCCGCGTGCGTCACTGTAGATGCCCTAACGTGTCGGTTTGAAGTGCTAGTGAAAGGACTTGGGCAGTCCACACTACTCGGGATCAAACATTATGAGGAACTCCCCTCTGAGAGTCTGACAATTCGATCATGTCATCGAGTTGGGGTCTGCGGCAATTCAGATGTCAAGCGGTTCAGGGTCGAGAGTGCTTAGCCGGCTTAAGGTTTTTGGCCTTGCGTGTAGCAGTGTACGGAATGTCTTAGGAGGATCAACCACCCTAAGGCGCGGTACCGGAGCCTGTTCTCCTTCAATTCTGGTTGCCTTCATAGAGTCAATACCCTACCCCCCGTGAGATTGAACACGGGCGCAACTAGCACCACGAAGTGTACCACAGCGTGTCTCCTTTCTTACTACTCGCAGGGCGCATTTTTCTGTAGTCCTAGAACCTTGAGCACGCACATCAATTACGTAGCTCGACTGTATGAACATGACACATGACTGTACATGACAGCAGCACAGCAACAGGACAGGACAGTTCTTAACTCAACCCCAAAAAAGTACGTGCCGCGAAGCCCTGGTGAACCTTTCACCAACGACATCCAACGACGCAACGACACCCAATAAACATAAGATGGTGTAAGATTTAGGCTCAGGCTTCAGGATTTAGAAGGTTTAAGGTTCACAAGAATTTGCTTCAGGGTTGAGGGGCGAATTCTTGCCAGATAAGGCAAGGGAAGGGATTGCCGAAAAACACGGTAATCCTGATACATCCCTGGTATTCCTAGACCCTCCTCTTACCCTCTATTAGGGCCTAAGTACCTACTATTAGGGACCATATATCCCCAATTAAGGGTACAAGGAGGGTCCTGGTTCTCAGGGTATCTCAACTAGGAGGGCGCCTCATAGCTTGGTAGCCCGCTTGCAGGACAGCTTGAGCGTAAATCAAGGGGTGAAGAAGCCAATTCCATCCTATTTAGGGTTTAGGGTTTAGGGTTTAAGGTTTAGGGTTTAGGGTTTAGGTCGCTTTCCCCCCGGCAGGCGACACCCCAAGCACCAAGACAACAATCCTGGACCACCATACAGAAATCAATCTTCTGTTACTACATCCTAAACCCTAAACTTCATGAGTTGACACAATTGAATACTGCTATCCACCACTCGCCTGATGACACAGCATACTTGTAGCCACCCCTACAGACAGCTTCACGGGTTAAACACAAAATTAGGCGTACCCTAAACCTGAGGCCTTAAGTAATCTGGAACCCCTTCTAAACGCCTCTTTGGTCCTTAGTGTGGCCTGTGTCCGCTTCCACATCAGTCTGTGACAGGGAAGAACCCCACCCCTGCATCCAATACCCTGAGATCTTAACGCTAGAGGTAGACCCTAAACAAAACCTTAAATCGTGAAACTAGCCCTTCAACATTAAAAGTACACCCGAAATGCTGAACTCAAAAAGCAACCCCGAAATCCTTAGCCCCAAAACTACATGCCCTCAACCTCATCCCTGAACGCACAAACTGACCCCTAGACCGGTGTAAAAGTATACGGACCTTACAGTCGTCAACCACAGACCCTAAACGCTAAAACTACAGACCCTAAACCTGAGCCTTACAGTTATACCCTGAAATGGTAGTTTCCCTAAATAAAGGGACCCCAACATAGACCCCAATATACTATAGTCCTTGTTATGGGGACCCCTAAAAATGGTACCCTAATTTTGGGAAACCCTCAAATACCCTGAACTGAACCCAGGAGTGGCAAACACGAGATTATGGGCGAGCTGTCTCGATCAACCAGAATGTCGCATGGCCACCTGGCACTTGGTTGATGGAATTTAGGGTTCAGCGTTGCCCTAGGGATCCCAATAGCCCAATATTGGTGATAGTTACAGACTTGAGGGCCCAACGTAGGTATTATTTGTATACTTGGATCACTAGGACTGGGGTTTAGGGTTTTGTTTATGACAAAATGGGATTAAGCGCATCTTTACATAATCCACAGTGGAAACCACAGTGGAAACCACAGTAAGACTTCAACAAATCAGCGGTGTAATCCCCACCGTAAACCCTACCTGTAACCCCAATAACTTACCGTTGTATGGGTTCTACCTATTAATTAAGGGGTACTTACTACTAAACTGTAGGTTCTTGGAGCCACAGGTAAACCTTAAAGCATACATTATCATATCCCTATGGCCTGAGGGTACTCCCCTCCAAACAAAGAGCTGCTTTTTTGGGGCAAGGTATCGTTCTTGCTTTCTTGGGGTTTAGGGTTTAGGTTGGATACTGCCCCCACTCAGTCACAGTTGGATAATATCTATAATATAGTTATATATAGCCCTTAATATGACCCCTAGTATAGACTGTCCTAAACCCTAAACCCTTAAACAATGACCCGTAGTATAGACTGTTACTGGGGCCAGTACCCAAGGTTTAGGGTTCTTGCTTTTGATGGTTTTTGGGCAGAATCAAACAGCCTACCGACAGGCCTTTACACTTTAAACATGCATTCGTCTTTTGGGGCTTTAGGGGTGTAGGGTTTAGGGGTTGTACTGTTGATGGAGCAAATTTGGCATCCCCTGAAGTCCCGAGAATTGCAGTACGGTGGGGATCCTAAAGGGTGTACGTAAGTTTTTTTTCATCTGCCGTATTTCTCCCGTAAATGTTCCGAAAACATCCTGAATGCATGCATGCCCTTGGTTTTTGGGTTCACGGTTGATAGTTTTTAGGTTCAAAGCTTGGGTGATACGGTCTCGGATCCAGGATTGAGGGTGCGTTGAGAGCCCCGTACAATTTAAATAGTTAAGGAATAATTCCTACATGATACCCTAAACAACAAGGACAACAAGGATTCCTAGTAAGATTAAAGCAGGACTTCTTTTTTCGGGGGTATAGGAGTGTTTGGATGGTGTGTGGTTTATTGGCACTTGGGGTTGGTTGGGGGGGGGGGGGTGGCTGCTCGGCAAAGTACAGCGACCTCAGCTGAAGGGGTTAGCAGGGTTAGTGATGGGTCGTATTATCTTCTCAAATGCTCCACAGAGCAATGGAAGGGCTATTTTTTTGTAATTTTTAGGTGATTAGTAATTATGTCGGAGGCTGCTACCTGTGAGGATTCATCCTGATCCCAACCTCTTGGTGGTTTAGATTTTTGCGGGTCAAGATAAAAGGTTCTAATGAAGGCTTACCTGTAACCCCAAGAACTTACAGTTGTATGGGTTATACCAACTAATTAAGGGGTACTTACTACTAAACTATACGTTCTTGGAGCCACAGGTAGGGTTCCCATCATTGGACCAACCTTAACCCCTGAGCTGTCAGAGTGGCGCTCTGGCCCGGTCACTTCTCCTGGTCATGGGCATCTGCCTTGCAAGTCCCTTGGCGGATATGTCGATCACGATCTGTGAGCCGACTCGTGCCATCTGGGTGCTCAGAAGTGGAAACCTACACGGCGGATGATGCAGGACCCATTTGGCATTCAGCCACACATGCCTGCTGGCCAGTGCCATTCAAAGGGCTGTCTGCTCAAGCACACCTCGCAATTCTACAGGGGATCCGTGCCGCCTGCATCGACCACGCCTATACCCTAAACCCTAAACCAAAAATCCAAAACCCTGAACACCTGCTATCCTCAATGTTGTCCGCGGCAATCCTCTTTAAGGTTCACGCACCGTTCAGGGCTTATGTTGTAGGGTTTAGGATTTAGGGTTTGGGATTTAGGGTTTAGGATTTAGGGTTAGGGCTTACGATTTAGGGTTAGGGCTTAGGGTTTAGGATTTTCCGTTACGGGTTACCAAAGCGGCTACTCTCAATACCACTCTTGTTATCTACTTTTCTTTCACTGGCGGGCAGTGCTCTTACTCAAGAAGGGATCAGGATATGAAGTGCGGCTCAGACGCAAAGGCTACTTGTAGCAAACTTACAAGTATATGAGCTATAGTTTAAACTCTGAACTCCTAGTATCCCCCTCAATAAGGCCCTATAATACTCCCCTGTATAACCCCATATATAACCACCCTTAAGTTTAGACTATAGCTCATATAGTATTCAGAACTTCAAATTAGGCCAATTAGGGTTTTAGGGTTTGGGGTTTGAGGGTTTAGGGTTGAGGGTTAGTGATCTCACCAGATCTCTATCTACATTGTGGTTTGTATGTAGAACGAACGAGTGTTAAAAAAATGTATTTCAGGTTAATAAATGATTTGAGTCTGTTCCTAAATGTCTTTCAAGCACCGGCCAACGACGAATCCGGTAATTGCAAGTATTGGTTTGGGTCAAGTATATGGTTGTTTGGTACTTGAAGCCAAACGGCCAGTCAGTCATTCAGTGATGGCGACGAACCTCGCTGATCACCCAACCTTCTCAGTTCTAGAGGATACAAGGCGTTATTGCTCCAGTCTTCGTTTATGGAACAAGAAGACGTGAAGCTTGAGCCCTATACCTAACCCCTGAACCGAAACCCTAAGCCCAAAATCCAAAACTTTAAACCTTAAATCCAACATCCAAAATCCAGAACCTCAAACTTCAAGTCCTAAAACCCTAAATCCTAAGCTCTAGACCAGGCCATAGGCCTGAGTGGCTGTGCACCTGCAACCCCCGTAGTCCTTTACCACAAAACCCTGAACACGAAGCCTCCCAAAACCTGTAAAGCCCATCAACCCCGAACACCCGGTTTAGGATTTAGGGTTCAGGGCTCAGGGTTTATATAGGTTGGGGCTACAACTCTCATGAAAACAGAAACTACATGATTGGTGATTTCCAGAAACAGGGCGCCAGCCAGATATCAAAAGTTATAGTCGTTCTGACAGGAACTCCCAAGAAGGGCCGCTACTGTGGGGAAATCCTACCTAGAGTAAAACATTTTCCCAAAACAAAACAAAGATGCAAGCAAAACAGAAACACAGCCCTTCTCATAAAAGTACATGTGTTATTCCAACAAATCCTAAC
>CAJNIZ010006655.1:2840-14581 GCA_905231905.1 Symbiodinium pilosum | reverse complement strand
GTCCCGCTATTTATGGAAACTACCACATGTGTGATTAGAAAGTGATGGGCCCCCTTACACCCTAAACCCTAAGATTGGGTCTTCCTGCTCTTGGCAGCGCCGTATAACGAGCTCAGCTCACGTCACCTCAAATGGTTGTGTATGTGAGCTGTAGTCTGAACTCCTTAAAGGGGTTATATAGGGGAATATATAGGGGACTATTATGGGGTTTATTAAGGGGGATACTAGGAGTTTAGACAGTGGTGTATGTAAAAAACAGTCCCAGCACAGCCTTATGTCACGTTTTGGAGGTGTGGTAATTATGGCAGTTACCAGTTTTTAAATCAAACTATTCGTGAGCTCTTCGTGTGGTTTGCTTTTCTTCATACGGAGGTGGTTGGGTTCGTACGAGGATTATTAGTGGAGTTCATTGGATCAGTCCGAACGGGGACGAGCCCCCCTCCCACACTAATGGTGGCCTAATAGCATGTCAGGGCGATATTGAATCTTCTCCTGAGTAGTAAGAAACGCCCAACCCCTTTGTAGCCAATACATGCTCCCACTGGAGTACACACACATATTAATCTAGCATAATCTTCATCGTTAGGGGCTGCAGGCAGTACGTGATGGAGGAAGGCTCGTATACGTATGTGTAGAAGTAAGAAGGTATACGTGTTTATATTACGTGTACGTTTATCTGTGTTCGTAGCGGGGGGGGATAACCTTGTTCCTTCCCTACCAGCAGGAGAACAAAAGCCCTTTTCAATTGTAGCCTGGTGAAGGATTTGGGCCTCAGGGTGTAGGGGTCGGGGAAACACAAGGCGCTTTTAAAACAAGCTTTCTGTGTTTCTTCAGTTCATGGGAGTGTTTACAAAAATCACAGAGCATGATCCCAGTCCTGTAAGTGGAGATGGTTTCATGAAACTGGGAAGCCAAGTGCTTCAGGGGCAGATTCTTCGACTTCGCAGTTTATGACCAGTTTAGGATTGAGGAGTACTTCTAGCATGGAGGCCAATTCTGTCAGCTACCGCTGAGTAAGGGAGCTGCTGACATTATGCTCTCATACCTGTTCAGCCTGGCTTTCAAAGCTTAACCCCAAAACACGCAAAAAAGGAAACATGGTAATTTCACTTCTGAGAAGGCGCTTCGCCAAACCCTAATAAGCCCTGGAAACGAACGCCGTGTCCCTAAGCCTAACCCCTGAACATTGGGCTTCCCTGTACAAGGAGGCAGGATGGGAGTCCTAAGAACCGAAAATTGCTAGCCTGCAGATACCTCTATATATACATATATATATACATATGTTAGCATATTCTATGCTTGCGATCTGAAGGGGTTGCTATGTGGCATTTTTGTGCCTGAGTATGTGCTACACCCTAGACACTAAACCTTAGGAGCTTTGGCGCAGGTGACAACTGCGAGGAGGACGTTGACAGCCTCCTGCAGCAAGTCAGGCACATGCAGAACGTACACGGCACCTTGGCAGCTTCCAGGGCCTGTTTCGGGCTTAGGGGTATATAGAACCCTAAAACCCTACAACCCCTGTAACCCCTGTATAACCCCTACAAACCCTATAACCCTAAACCCTAAACCATAGGGCTGGGGTTTGTGCTTGGGCCATCTGCGTCAGTCAGCGCGCTCATCCCAAAGGGTTGGGGTTTGGGGTTTATGGATTTAGGATTTAGGGTTTAGTATTTTGGGTCTAGGATTTAGGATTTAGGGGTATTTAGGGCTGGGGTTCAGGCTTTAGAACTTTGGGTCTAGGATTTAGGGTTTAGGGTTTAGGCTGGGGGCTTCGTAATTCAAATATATGCAGTATAGGAGGCCTTGTTGGGGGGAGAGATGTGTCTATGGGCTCTGTCTACATATAAGTCTTGTAATTATATCGCGACTTCCCCCGTACTTGATTGTCCTAGATACCATTGTAGACCGGATTGTTTGGAATATAATCCCTATGTAAGCCCAGGGGTTACATCTAATTTTCTGTGTTCTTTCCACTAGATTCTCAAATCTTTGAGTAATATCTTATAGTCCCCCTTAAGTAGATAAAATATGGTGTATATGGGGATCTTAGTATAATATACCCAAAGCCATATTCTATCTACTTCAGGGGGACCATAACTTAAGTTCCGTAACAGCGAGCCAGTCCTGAGGCCCTAAACCCTAAGCCCTAAACCTGAGAATAGGGCGCCTGCTCCGAGGACTATCCGTGCAGATTTTGCCTTGAGATCGCTCCAAGCATAGGATCTACATATGAGCTATAGTCTAAACTCCTTAAAGGGGGTTAGAATAGGGGACTACTATATGGGTCATTAAGGGGTATACTAGGAGTTTAGACAGTAGCTCATATAGTCCTCCTGATGTAGATAGAATATGGCTTTGGGTATATTATAATCAGATCCCCATATACCCCATATTCTATCTACTCTTCATTTCACAGTGCACGCGAAGCATGAAGATGAAGCCTTGAACACCTACCGAAGTCCCAGTACTACTGCGGCAAATTCGCAAATGGCCGTTTCCCAACAGAATTTTGTTGTACGATCCTGCAGGGGGACTCCTATAACTTCTGAGAATCCTTGCAGCCCTTGCATGTCACAAGGGTCTCTTAAGCTCCCCTTCCTGAGAATTTCCATAGCAATCAGTAAACCCCAAACCCTAAACCCAGAGACTATCCCTACTTAGCGCCAGGTGGACAGTTTTATGACTTCTTGGGTTCTTCTTGTGCCCTAGAGCTGAGCACCAAAACCCAAAAAAAACGAAGCCCTAAACCCTTAACCCTATCAAGCTTGTGCAGCTTGAGGAAACAAGGAACGTTAATGGGAAGTCAACCCCATTACAATCATTTTAATGGAATCTCGAAGCTCTGAACCCTAAATCCTGAATCCTGAACCTTGGGTGCTGCCCCCACCCAGTAACAGTCTATATTATGGGTCCTATTAAGGGCTATATATAACCATATTCTGATTATTATCCAACTGTTACTGAGGGGGCAGTACCCAACCTAAACCCTAAACCCCTAAATCGGCCCAATGCCGAGGCTACGCTATGTTCCAGCTTTGAAATGAAGGCCAGGTGTCCTTTGCCAATTGTGTTTACCAGGTCCTCAAGGGGGGTGGCTCATAGGGGATCCCTAATCCCCTTAAACCCTAAACCCCTAAACCCTAAATAGTAGTTTCCATTTTCTTTTCCATTATCCATATAGGCCCCAAGGATCTGTAAGATTCCTGAGTACTACCTCCTCCAAGGATCTGACAGCTTTGTGGAGACAAGGTAAGGGTGCAGGGTTGTGTTTTCAGACTTCAGAAGTAGGGTCGTATAGGTTTTTGCGTGAAGAGGAAGCATGTACCCTGACAATGCTATTGAAGAAGTACCAGAAACCTTGTTATAGAAACCCGAAAAAAGGGTCGAAATTTTGCAGACGGAGACAACGGGTCATATGCTCCAGTCTTCTTCTTGTTGTCCGCAATCCCGCAGCCTCTGACAAGGTCCATTAACAAGATGACTGTGGCAATCCCGCCTCCTATCACGAGGGCCCGACTACAGTCACCTGAGCTATAGTCTAAACTCCTTGAAGGGGGTAATACAAGGGATGATATGGGGGACTCTTATAGGTGTTAAGAAGGGGGATACTACATGTAGGAGTTCAGACTATGGCTTACATGAATGTCATGGGGTCCAACCTGGTAGCTCAGGGTGGCCAAACCTGGCCTCTGGTTAGCTAGGAATAAAGGAATGGATCCTTGTAATAGTCCCTACACAGCCCATGATAGTAATTTCCGTTTCTATCCATTCCTCCATTCCTAGCCAACCAAAGGCCAATATCCTCTTTTTTTCCTATGAGCAATCGATGAGTCATCCAATCCTCCGCGGTTCATGGTCGCCGTCCCTGAAACTAATATGAAAGCCCGAAAAGTGGCCCTGCAAAGACTGCCGTTCTTTAACTATCGGCGCCTCTGCGTTACTTGTTGGAAGGGCAGCTATAGTAGGGCGAACAGTACCCTAATTGAGGTTGTACCAGACTGCAGGTATAGCCATCTTACTCATAACTCCCAAATATACACTAGACCCTTGATTACCCATACCCTTCCAACTTGCAGATACCCCACACAAGAGGGTGTCGTTCTGCAAGCTCTTTCTACCAAAAGACTGGCTTGCCGCTAAGGAACTTGGCATTAAGTTAACATAACATGGATATGGCAGTTTCCCAAAATAGGGGGACTCCAATATCGAGCCCAATATATTATGGTCCTTACTATGGGGACCCCCCAAAAGGGTACCCATAATCTTGGGAAATTCCCATATATCGTAAATAGAAGGGTGTCCTAAAAAAAGCCTCAAACCCGAAATAGTAGTTTCCATTTTCTTTTCCATTATCCCTATATAACCCCTATATACCCCCTCAATCCTATGCAAGTCCTATATACACTTATAAATGTTAACTTAGTTCAAGGTCCTTAACAGCAGATGAAACCATCAGAAAGATAGAATCTATAGGGTTTCAGGGGTCAGGGTTTTAGGGTTCAGGGTTTTAGGGCTTTAGGTTTTAGGGGTTCAGGGTTTAGGGGTTTAGGGTTTAGGTTTTTAGGGTATAGGGTCTAGGGCTTAGGGTTTTGTTCGACCCTGCTTGCTGCCGTAGATTCCGGGATCTCTTTTGGGCAATGTTTGAGGGTGTTTTTGTTCAGGAACTTGGAGGAAGTGAGTATAATAAGGAAGCCCTCTTATTCAGTATATACCTGGTGCTTTGAATTAAGCTCCCGTACAGCAACTCAACTCAGTTTAGGGGGCTTGGCTGTGCTTGCGGTAGTTCTGCGTCTGGTCTTAGTTGCATGACAGTGACGTCAATCAGCTGCGATATCCCGGAAACCTAAACCAAGAAGGTTGGCGTTAAGGGTTTACAAGAATGTTAACCTCTTAGACAACAAGCCATTTGGGATTTGGGGGTGCAAATCCAGCGCTCGGTCACTTTGCGCTCATGTAGTTCAGTGGCGCTAGGGCGCATGCTGTGTGGGGTTCATGGATTGCGTCCATTGGTATCATGTGCTCCTTCGTCTTGAGACTAGCCCTTCCTTGGTCCGTTACCCGCCAGTAATTGGTGGCATAAGCGTCATACATAGGGACCCACTATTACCCCTGGTGGCGACTATTCTGAGGTGGGCTAAGCTTGCCACAAATTTCACAAATAGTGGAACGTAGCAATAGTTTGAAGCGAGCGCCTGCTCGATGCCCGTCCCATACTGTAACCCAAAACGGTGACCCTTTTCCTGAAAGCACGGGAATCTAGGTTGGGGCAGTTTGAGGTAGCCTTAATCTTGAAGAACACATCAGCACTAGAAGCCCAGCAGCGAAGGCATAATCCGCGATTCTTTAGCTTGAAGCCAGACGTCTGTAAACCCGGAGCCACCAAACTGCTGAAGGCAGTGGAAACCCTTCATTCGCAGTCCGTCAGTCTATCTACTAGGCCAGCATCGTTTTCAGGGTCGGGGTTGGGGGTTTCCAGTACCGTTAATAAAGCCTCACAACAGGTCTCGTTGTGAGTTTGCTGGAACATTGCTGCCAAGACACAAAATCCACGTTTCACTTCATCTGTTTCGTAGTAACAAAGATCCCGGCCCATCCCAGTGCAGGTCCGTATAAGCCAGTATTTGCAGCCCTACATGCGTACAAGCTGTTATTCACAACCGTAAACCCTAAGCCCTATATCTAAATTGGTAATTTCCCAAAATAAGGGGACCCCAATATAGACCCCAAAATACTATAGTCCTTATTATAGGGACTCCCAAAAAGGTACCCCCAATTTTAGGAAACCCCCAAATTGGTATGAGGCTAGCGCTGTGTCATTACTGCTGCGTAAGCCCTCGGCTTCAGGGTTTGATGGAGATCTCCTTGCTTTGGTATAGGAAAGTGTCCTTGATTCTGCAAAACTTGGCAAAATTAGGGGATCCCAATAATAGGGATTATCGTATTTTGGGGTCTATATTGGGCTCCCCTTATTTTGAACATTCCTCGAAAATCCAACCCTAAGCCCTAAGTCGTAACCACTGAGTCCTTGCCATGGTGCAGAGAATCAAGCCAACTCTTTTCGCCTGGATGCCGGTTGTTAAAGACCGTTTTCCAGCAACTCCACTCCACCCAAGTATCCCCAAGTAGTGCATCAGCACTGAGGAGGTCTAGCATTGAAGGGAAAAGATTGCCGTAATGTGTGCCTCCACTAAAGCTGTACTGTCCTCAGGATTTTTTGAATTTTGATTCTGGTATAACCCTAAGGAAATGCTAAAACTAATATTTCTTTTATATGGGTGGTTGCCAAATTATGGTCCCTTTTTGGGGTACCCCAAATATTAGGGGCCGTGTTATAGTAGGGACCCAAAAAGGGACCATAATTTGGGCAACCACCCATATAACCTATCTTAAACCCTATATAACCCCTGTATAACCCATTATAGCAGTTTGCATTTTCTTTTCCATTATCCACCCATATAGGTTTAAGGAGACAACAGAAGATCCTGGCAAATGTGCTCGCTTTTGGACGCTTTCAGGGTGGCCAGCCTGAAGCTGTCCTTAGAATCTGGCTTAAAACCTACACCTTTAGGTTTAGGGTTTAGGGTTTAGGCTGGGTTGCTGTTAAGGAACTTAATTTAAGTTACTATATCGGGGAACCCTATAAATTACTATATATACCCATTATGGTAACTTAATTTAAGTTCCTTGGAAGCAACCCAGTTGGGAGGACCTGCCTGAAGGATTCCTAGACAGAACGCCGGACTAGTATCGGGTACTGAGCTGGGTGCTGAGCTTTCTAGTTCCTTCCAGCCCTAAACCCTAAACCCTAAACCCCTAAAACCCTAAACCCTAAACCCCTAAAACCCTAAACCGGATGGGGGATCAAGTTCTATCCATTCTTTGAAGCTCCTCGCATCGAACACACTTTCGGAGTCTACGCAGGCAAAAACATAAGGACCTGAAAATTCTCCTGATATCATCCATGAGGGACCCCCATAATGTCCTCATAATGTCCAGATGCCAGGCGAACTCATCCCAAAACCATCCATGAGAGCCCAAAGTCTTCTCATGGTCTTGTCGTACTCCTTGGGTCCCGAAGGAAATTTTTCAACCTTCGCACCGTGAGACCTAGCGTTTAGGGTTTAGGGCTTTAGGGTTTGGTGGCAGAGTAGTTGGATATGACGTGTCTGCTTTGTGCCCAACATAGGTCAGAGCGGACGAAACAAGGATGACAGGAATGTAAAACTGTTTGTGAAATTCTGAACCGAACCTGTTTCTAGGTACCCAAAGCCTTCTGCATCCTGGGACACGCACACCCCGGAGCCTCAAAGGCTCAGCTTCCTGCCGTCAAACTACAACGCCTGCAGTACGTGGAGTTTCCTACGTAGTTAACTGGGCGTGTTCCAAACACTAGGTCACCAGCTGTCCCCCTTGGGGTTCTTTGTGTAATGCGGATGATTCTACAGTGGGATTCATCTTTGCCACCCCTGCTTTTTGGAATCCCCCATATGAGGGGGCCACAAGTACGAAATGCTGTCAAAACGGTACCCCAAAACCCCAAACTCTAAAATAGATGCTGAGTAGATACAATCGCAACTGTAAATACCTGGACCTCCAACGTAGATGAGAACCACGAAAACCCAGAGCCCAAAGGTTTGTTCTACGATATACTCTTGCGGTTCCGGGGTTCAGGTCAGGTATCCATGAACAACCTCAAAAAATGCGGTTGATCGAGAGAACTTCATGTTCCAAATCAACCTGGTCATTAAATCACTGACGAAACTCTAGGACACTATACTGTAGGGGCCCGGTAGGAGACTCAACAGGTGCCAATAGCAGGGTCCTATAGGCCTTGCATAATTACATTATGGGACGCCTCAAATGGACCCCATAATGATATTGCTAATTCTTGAGGGCCCTGTAGTAAGTCAAGGAAGACCTAAAGGGGACTGTTAGAGAGTCCTCGGTGATGGGTCCCCTTTGTATGGGATCCCTGTATGGCTTACATGGAAAGTTTGTCCAAAAGCCACGTGAATACGCAGCATTTTTCTCGGGCATGCTAAAGGCCCGATGGTAGAGTGAGATTATGAGCCAGACATCATTTCACCGGGTTCAACCACCAACAAGACAACTCACGTTAAGTCAACCAGAAGTCCTCTACATGGCCTGCGTCTCCTCAAACATGGTGGCAGAACCTTTTCATGTGAGAGCTTTCAGAAGAATTCCTGCAAAAGTATCTCAAGAGCCTAAGCCCTAAACCGCCCAAAGCCCTGAAGTGCCACCCTGTATCCGACTCTATCCCCTAAACTGCCCAGAATTTCCCTCGGAACTTTAAAGGCCCCCCACTGCATACAGGCACAACCTGCTTCGAGCGGGACGTCCGGCATTGAGCAGGCTGAAACACAAATAATCTGCTAAGAGCCTTCAGATGATACGGGCCTGATGTGGCAGCGCAAACTATTAATTAAGACCTAACCCGACTTCAACGCTGAGGTTGGTTCATGTAGATGGGGGCCCTTGTGTCAGATTTGTGGATAATTCTAGATAAGCCACTGGTGCGGTGTTGAGTTTAGGATGTTGCGAGTGTGGCGTGTGTATGTAGTGGAGAACTTTGGGATTTAGGGCTTGGGCTCTAAGTCTTAGTAGGCCGAACGGAGCTGCTGGCCAAAACGATCACTTTCTTACAGAAATTAGTGTAAAAACCGTGGAGGAGGATGTGGCGCTGTAGACAGTCTTAGGTGCCCAGAGGTTCCGGTGCTGAATCATACTACTAACCAAAAACCCTGCATAGTTCTAAGCTAGAAGCCTGAACAAAGACCAGCGGTATGGTCCTAGATTCTGTGTGAACTCATGGCAGAGTATACCTCAAACAGACCTCAATAATCATACAGATAAGTATTCAGGCCTCTACCACATGCACCCAAACAGGAATCAGGGTGTACGCAGCCTAGAAAATTCCAGGGTCATAAAGGTTTGCGACTGAGTCCATTTACAGCGCCTGGGCTTTTCAGCCGACCTGTCATTTGATGCTTGACCTTTCATATGTCCTATATGGATCCAGTCAGTCCATAGATCAGAGGTATATGGTAAGACCAAGCAGATAACAGCAAGCAACGTATCCTAATTTGAGCTTCTGCTCGCTTAGAGGCTTGTTTTAAAAGTTTTCCCTCGCTGAAGACCCTCAAACCTTCAAGGGGTTCTCATCACTCCTACTTTCCATGTTTGACCCCAAAAGTGAGTGAACAATTGCCTCTTCAGCTCTTTTTATGATTTTCAGCAAGACGTCTACATAGTTTCGAGATCCAGGTAAGGGTCGTTCTAACATCTTCATAACTAGAGCTGGGACGCTGCGAAGAGTTTCGGATACGTCCAGGGTTGCCGGACATTGGTACAGTGGAGCGTTTGAGGTTCAAGGTTTGGGGTTTAGTATCCATGCAATGTAAGGGACGAAAAGAATCTGTTTAACGGCTTTTCCATTTGAGAAAGAGTTGCGTACGCGCCGTCTAAACAACAACTGCTTCCTCATGTGTTTAGGAAGTCTTAAAGGGGTGTTGGAGGTGTTTTAAGGTCCAGGGTCAAAAGGTCTAGCCCCAAATCCTGAGCCCCCAAACCCTAAACATAAACTTTTTACGCTTCAAGCTTTGCCGGTACGTGGTCACGGGCATCTGAATGCGGTGAATATACGAGAACATTATCTTCTGCTTGGCTGCTTTTGCATGCAGACGAGTCGGCAGCATTAGGTCCTTTCATAAAAGCTCAATCAGGAGAACCTCTATATAACCCCATATAACCCATATGTGTATATACATAAAACCCCTATATAAGAACTCCTGCAACTCATCTGAGTTGCTCCGCATAAAAGGCAACGAAGGCAGCACTGCCTGCTCATTGTCCATGTCACTTTGGGGTAATGCCAGACTTCGTTTGGAATGTCATATTTGGGGTTGTGGATTCGTGGCTAATACCAGGTACACTTTCAGAATCCTTTATACTTTTGTGATATAGGTTTCCTGCAACAAGGGTCCTATTTTCTTCCTCGAGCACGGGCTTCTAAGCTTTCAACGGAGTCCATGCTGGACAGCCATCCGTGAAGGTCCTCCCAACGGTGATACCTGAGCATTTCGCCCCCTGCGTTGCCCTAAACCCTGAACCCAGCTGATCCACTGGGTTCCCCCCAGGTTAAGGGTTCAGGGTTTCGGATTTGAGGGTTACCAATCCAGTGGGGCCCCCTTCCCGGGCAAAACCACTCAACCATTCGAGCTGGGGCCTTTGCGGTTCTCAACTGTTTTCGCTGCTCCCGACGGCGCATTGTCTAGTGCGACAATGCTGCAGTCTTCACCAAATTTTCGAATCCTGCTTTGCCAACCCTTCCAGGCCCACTCGTGGTATGACGCAGGACTTTGACATTTGGTGTGAGATTGCTGCATTGTTCCAGAAAACATAGGCCTTCCTCGACCCATGTACCTCCGGTCTCTCCGAGGCTCCAAATTTGAGAAATGCACGGTAACAACCATGGAGACGGTCCAGCTAAGAAGGCCGTTCGAAGGCTGCAAACGTTCCAATCCCTGTTGTGGCGTCAGGCACTTAAGTCTGCCGAGAACTTCGTGACCTCCGCTAAACAATTTTGGGACTTCCAACAGCAAGCCAGCAACCTGGCCATGTCTTCTCGTTAAGCACAAGAACCTCAAGCACCCGAACATGACTTCATTTGGGACCCTCCGAACCTGCCTTCTGATTCTTGCTAGCCCTTCTTCGAGCTTTTGGATGAATGGCCATGCCCCGGTCATCGGTGGGATGGCCATTGGGTTAGGTTAGTTCAGTACTACTTCTCACTCTTGCACTGGCCTGATCAGAATGTCCCTAGTCAAGTATCCTTCGTCAAGCTGCTCTTCGACACGTTAATCTCATTCGCTGTAAGCGCCCCGCAAGATACGCAAAAAATCGCATTCGCCTTTGAAGGCCCGCCCCCTCAGCAACAAGGAATATGGCGCTCACCGATCGTACTACCACCTTTTCCCTCCAGTCAAATCAAATCTAAAGTACTAGGCCGTCCTATGCTGCAGGAAGCCTTGAAGTTGTTTTTTGGAGAATTTTCAACCACTTGCAATCTCCGCATGAAATGACCCCAATCTTGTCTGTCCAACTACCCTTTCTCAAACCTACGTTTAGCTGTCTCACAAGTTCGTTCCCATCTCGCACAGTGCTGCTGAATCCCTCCCCTGTTGCCCAGGCACTGCGCCAACACATGGGTGGTTGTCAAAGTTATTGTCCCTTTTTGGGTCCCTATTGTAATCCGGCACCTAAAATTTAGGCTACCCAAAAAGGGACCATAATTTGGACAACCACCCACATCCTCCCTAACCACCGCAACTTTTCTGTTTACGTTTCCCTCCCCTCCCCGCCTCGCCCTCGACCTTTTTCCGGCTAACTTCCGAGCTGAGTTTCACGAGTTCTCCGTGTTTCAGCGTTTAACAACCCCTTCCGGGTGGTCAGCAGCACAGACCAGACCAGGCCTATTTCCTTCCTCGGGGAATAGGGCCAAACTGATGGGCATAATCATCTGATTTTTGCAAACATCTGCATCGAAAAAGTATTCCCTACTTCCCCATGACAGTGCGTATCTCCTTAATACCCTCGCATATTTATAGATGCATGAGCTATATCGCGAAGAATCCTTGGTACCGCCTAAGGTTGTGATCACGGGCCAGTAGTGCAGGCTCTTAGCCTTTTGAGTAAGTTGCGTGGGCTGGGCTTGTTAT
>CAJNIZ010006654.1:0-15000 GCA_905231905.1 Symbiodinium pilosum | reverse complement strand
GCGGTCATAAGGTGCACTTGCTGGGTTCATGCTGAGCGGTTTAGGAAAAGCAGAATCAGAAACGATTTCCTACGATGAGCCAGATCCATACAGGGCCCAAGTACCTGTATCGCATAGTAGAGTATAGCATAAGGAAGTACAGTATTGTACATAGTAACTCACTTTATGCCCCTGTGTATATACATGTCATTCTAGTAGTTACTTAGTAGTGGGAGCACTTGGGACATGACCTGGCCAGAAGCCCGATATGCTGACCGCGTTTCCCCCAAATACTCAAAACTGAAGCCAGCAAGGTCCATGCACGTATACGGTATACACCTAGGGCCCAAATGGGTTCCCTTTCAAATACTTGAAGGCCACAGTATCTACACGTGAGCTACATGGACACTTTGGGAAGATGGGCTCTTTGAAGACCATGAAAGCCACGGAGAACCTGAAGTACCTGAAAACACGCTGTGAGGTCTCCCGACCTTCCAGTTTTCTGTGCAGAAGGCGGGGAGGATCCCATGCAACCCCATGGAGTCCCCTATAATCCAGTATAATAACCGCGACATTCACTCCCCTACTCTATCTTAAGCACCAGTAAGTCCACCTTAGCTGCTGGCAAGGCGCATAGAGGAGCAGAAAGTCGCGCGACAGCTGCAAAGGCAGCCGCCTGGTAAAGTTGAATCAACATGTCCATCGGCATGGCGGGGATGAGGTTCCCCTCAGGGATTAAGCGAAGTTATATACTGGATAGATAGGTAGATAATAAGTACATAAACACCTGCATCTTGGATTTGAGGTTTGGAGCTCAACATCTTGGGTACCTTTTTTGATTTTTTGAAGGTGGACGACCACATAGACGAATGATGCGCTAAGTCATTGCGCTTCTTGAAGGCCCGCTCAGGGCCCTTGGGTTTAGCATACCGAAGCTTCGACCTGAGATGACCTTTGCAGAACAGGGACCTCTTGCATGACCCCGAAGTGCTATTCTTACTGTAGGCATCTCCACAAAGAACTATGCTTCTGACACATCCTGAGCCATATAGCATGCGCCAATGTAGCCCCTGTAGGGCTTGAAAGTTTACCACTTGAGACGGATCCCTGCTGTCTGCCCACAATCCTTGTACACCCCTAGACCCCAAGATGCTGAATGTCTGCTGAGCCTCTATTGGAACTTCCCCCAGAAAATTAAGGAACCCCTCTTCCCCGATGGAGGCCTCGAGGGCGAGGGATACCCCAAACCATAAGCTTGGAAATTCCTGGTAGCATTTAAGGTGTTGGAAACATGGTGCCCTTTGAAGACTATCTTTTTTACAAGAGGGTATGCCGGTCTTCACTCCTGCTGCAGGGCAATAAAAGCCTTGCCTAAACCCTCACAGGGTAATTTTGTATCCTAACCTTGAGAAGTGAACAGTCCCAAACAGTGAACCCTCCACCCCTAAACCCTGAAACCCTATATCCCGAACCCTAAGCCCTAAACCAGACATCCTGAACCCCAAATCCCAAAAACCCCTAAGCCCTTTACCCTAAATCCTTCAATAAGCTATGCAAACAGACCCCGTCGGCCAGGCCTCAGCAGCCAGGACCTTGAATTCTCGGTTTGAGGATTTAAGGTTCCATTGTCCCAGGTTCTGGGTCGAGGGTTTCGAGGGGTTCGAGGGTTTAAGCGTTTGGGGCTTCAGGAGTCCAAGCCCTAAACCCCTAAACCCCAAAGGGGCTTGGGGCTTGGGACTTGGCCTTTTCCGGGCCGTTTCATGGCTTTGGCCGTCGGTATATATACTTGGGGTTCAAAGGCATTCCTGAAGAGGTGCCCTGAAGGCTAGGTGAAGGGCAGAAGGGCACATAAGAAATTTGGCCAGACGTTTGAGGGATGCTGGGCAATAGAGCTAGGTCTATACTGTTAGGATTAGAAGGTTTGAGGCTTAGAGTTCAGGGATTGAGGTGCGGAATTCTGGCCAGGGCTTCCTGCGTCACAAAGAGATGGACGACAGGACGATGCCCTTCCAGATACAATTGCCAATACTGTCATGCGTTGGGTCCTTGGATGCCTGCAAAAAAACCCTGAAAACCAAACCCTCCAAGGCAAACTACTCAGACTCTGGTCTGCTAAGCGTGGCTACAGCAGTGACACCCACCCTAGCAGTTCAGTGTTTCCCGGTCTTTCCTCTTTTAGGGGCTTAAAGGTGTACGTACATTTTTGGGCGAGAGGTGTTCTGCTTAAATAAGAGAGTTCCCGGGTAGTTTCCTTAAATTGGGGAACCCAATATAAACCCCAAAATATTATAATCCTTATTATAGGGACCCCCAAAGGGTATCCCTAATTTTGGGAAACCCCCATAATGGTAGGTAGACTGACATTCATCTTGGGAGCCACAGGGCTTAATTGATTGGTTATGGTACATGCTTCTAGTCAGTATGTAGTTAGAAGCCATACTGTACCCCGAAGACCCATTTCAATTGAACAGGCCTGCTCAGCATCCTTGGCCCTAAGCCTGCTTGGTAGTTTGTTCAAACTATGATCCATTGTTGGGGGTTCCTTACGCACTATGGCCCCTGATATGTCTAGGATACCCCAAAACAAACGCAATCTTGAAACATCTCCATAAAACCCTAAATCCTAATCCCTAGACCCTAAGCTGCAAGCTTAACCACCCCCTGTGAGCTACAGTCAATATTCCCTATTAGGGACTAGATTAGGGACCATACTCAACTACAAGAGGGACCTTAATGTCCACTCTTGACGTCACTTAGTAGGCCTAATACTGACAGTAGCTCATATACGACTAGCCCGAAACCCAAAAACCTAAACCTAATACTTGCCAAGCAGCACCGCCAGCACTCCTGTCTTTTTGCCGGCTCCTGTCAATCTGATCAAGCCTCTACAAAGAGGTGAAGGTAGGGGGCTACATAATTGGAACAGAGCCCCATGGAAGGGATTAGGGCTTGATGCGAATGGAACATCTAAGGAAAAGCAACAAAGTGTTAAATGAAAGTCGCGTGTGTATAGGGGTTGGTATAGGGGCTATTGCAAAGTAGTGGCCGAAAGTTGACTGCAATATGGCTTTGGGATGTGACAATGTGGCTATATTTCGGATATACCCTGCTGAAACTTTGTGGCTTTCTGAATGTTGAAGTATCGTGGGTAGGGTATGGTATAACGTAATAGACGCCAGTGTGCGAAATTTGAAAAACACGTTTCTGCATCTATCTGAGCTATAATGTTTTTCTACACACTTTAATGGACATGGGTTCCTCAGTAGGGACTGTAGTAGGGACACTTTGAAGGGTCCCTTAATAGAGCGCATATTGACAGTAGCTCATGTGAGGGCAGGCCAAAATCTGGATTTTGTGGGCTCTGAGCCGCCGTAAGCCGCTCCCCTTTCGACCCTCAAGCCAAAAAAACTAAATCCCTAAATCCTATACCCTAAACCTTAATCCCGAAACCCTGAACCCTAATGCCTGAACCCTATAAACCCTAAACCCTAATCCCTGAACCCTAATCCCTGTAATCCCTAAGCCCTAAACCCTAAACCTGAAAGCCCTGAACCTCACACTCGCAACCCTCAAAAAGTCCTTCTTCGCCGTCCAGGGTGTCAGCAGCAGCTAAGAGGGCGGGAAGTGCCTTGAAGACAGAGGAAGTTATCTGAACACAGACGAAGAGAAAGCCAGGGAAAGACGAGCAAAAAGGGAGGGAGGGAAAGAGAGAGAGAGGGAAACAACACCGTGGCAAAAAAGAGATGGCGCAGAAAAAGAGAAGATACAAGTACCTGCCAGATCAGTAAAATGACTTTAGACGCTCGTGAATACTAATTTGCAACCCAGAAACAGCTCCCTACACTCCCAACACCTAGCTTTAAGCCCTTGAACCCCTAATCCTCATTTCCAGTCTCCAAAATCTCAAGGCTGTCAACTTCCGACTGCTTTATGGCCTAGCCCTAGTCGAAACAAGCAAAGTACTTGTAAACTGCAGACTGTTAGGACCCCAAGCCCAAGTATATAGGTAATATTTATGGACATTTTGGATCAAAGGTAGACAGGTAGTGTAGCGACTTGGGGCCTCAGGCAAACAGAGTATCTAGCCCGATCTCGTGCCTTGGCAGCCCCGGGCGCGTCAGGCGGCAACTGCGCCGCCTCCTGGATGACTCTAGGTGGAGCTTTCCTACAATTTAAAATTCTGGGGTCTATATTGGGGCCTCCCCATTTTGGGGAACTACCATGCGTGTAGGGACTATAGGGCTCAAGGTTCAAGGCTTTAGAGTTGTAGGTCAGGGCTCGGCGTTTGGGGCTTTGACCTCAGGATGTCTAGGGCTTAGGGAAAACTCGGTGTAGATGGCAGAGAGATCCCTTGGAATCTTAGCCTGAGGGATTGAGGCTACGTCCAAAGATCAATCCTCGACAGAGCCCCACCTTCTTAGATACCCCAGTTTCCATGGGGCTATGGTGGCGCCCTGACATGCCGTCAACAACAAATTACTGTAACCTGGACCCCGAAAGTATGTAACATAATTGCCTCTATGGCTGTTGTTATATGTTTTGGTCTGTTATTTTACATGCTGTTGGGGTTTAGGAATACCTTTTTAGGGATTTGTGGGGCTTATCAAGGCTTACTGCGGCTGATGGGCCTTATGAGTTTGGTGGGATGCCTCTAGAGGGGCCATGGCCGCCCTTTGATACTGTACTGGTGGCTACTGTAGTATAGGGAGAGAAGAAATGTAAAAGAGAATGAAAACCATGAACTGGAGATTGCTTAGGGCCTACACTATGCAGGGATCCCTGTCTCTCCCTTTTCCGACTGACCACCCGTAAGCTAGAGCAGCGTTTCAAAGCGCATACATCGAAGATCCGGTCCTAAACCTGCAGAACACCTTAGAATCTGAACGCTGAAAATATTGAAAAGTGAGCCCTCCGTCTACCAAGTGCTTGAAAGAATGTCCCAACCGTCTGTATTTATTCATGTCGCTGCAGGATCCTAGACATGACGTTGAGCAAATTCTAGGATTTGGCATGCAGGGAACTTCTGTCAAGTCACACCTCAGCTCTGAAAAAGGCCCTGCAAGCATCTCAGAACTAAATTTAAGAAGTACGTCTATACTTGGGTTGCAAAAGCAAGTGTCCAGTAAGTTTAAGAGTCCAGTAAGTTTTCTCAACATGCTCCCTCTAGATTCTACGTAGGCCATAAGGATTTCGAAAAAAAAATCGCATGCTTTCTTCGGGCCGATGGAACCCCTAAAATTCCGCTTGCTTAGCAAAAGATCCAAATTGCCTCCAAACACTGCGCCTAAAACGCCCTGAAACCCAACACAACAACCTCAAAACCGTGAACCCTAAACACCCCAAGCCCAAAACTAAATCCTGAACCCAACATCTTAAAGCTGAAGCCCTACAATCCTACACTTCAATCTGCTAAACCGGTGCCGAAAAATTCACCATTGAAATGTTGAGGTCTCTTGGTAATTGTCCCCATAGGGCCCGAATATGACCCCAGTTTCCATTTCAGTTTCCATTGTGCTTCCATGTGATTCTCCATTATCCCTGGCCTTACACCACAAACACTGTACTAGTTTCTATTTACTTTTCCATGTTCTCTTCCCCCGATCCTCTGTCATTACGAAAATCTCCGCAACCCCTATGTAATCCCTATAGATCCCTCCCAAAAATGAGCCATGCTATTCTCCATTTATGCTCCATGTTCTTTGCCATTTGATTCCCCATTCCTAAGCCCTGAACCCTGAATATCCCAATGTCACCCCTTTAAAGGACCTGCTTGTAAGTGTTGAGCCTCCATTCCTTGTTACATTGTTGGTAATTATTTCGGTTTCTACAGTAAACGTAGGGTTCTGCCTCTATAAAATCCCTATATAACCCTATAGCAAGTAGTGTCCATTTCATCTTCCATCTCCTTGTCCATTTAACTCTCCATTGGTAAGAGTTTACCCTAAGCCCTAAACCCTTCACCCTAAACGCCTTACCCTGAACCCTAAACCCTAAACCCTTAACTCTGTAACTCTAAACCCTAAACTCTTTGCGGTTTTTGCAGCAAACCGGGGGCTTGGCAAGGGCTACCATCAGCTTCGAAGGGCCCACGGAATCCAGGGAGGAGCGACCCCCTGGGCGGATGTGGGGTTATAGTCCCCCTTAATTATTGGCAGAATAGGGGGTTATATTGGGATAAGGGAAAAGAACATGGAAACTACTATTTAGGGTTTAGGGTTTAGAGTTTAGGGGTTGTAGTCTCCCTTCAGTAGATAGAATATGGCTTTGGGTATATTAGAATAAGATCCCCATATACACCATATTCTATCTACTTAAAGGGGACTATATAGGGTGGGTGTAAGGTTTAGGGTTTAGGATCCAGGATTTAGGGTGTTGGATTGGGGGTTTTAGATTGAAAGTTTCGAGGTCTATAGGGTTTAGGGAGCTTGCGGCTCATGAGGATTTTAGATTATGTTTGGGTCTTAGTTTGGTTTTGGCTTGGGTCCGGGGATTCGGAAATTTACGCAATCTTTTGGTTTCTGGCTTTATGGTCGTTCGTGGGAAGTTATGGGGTTGACTAGCAGCTAATATTCTAGGGTGAGTTCTGTGACTACAGCATTGCCTCACCGTTTCTTTTTGTTTAAGCTGACGTGACCTGATGATTCGATCCTGACGTCGCGACTTTTGAACCCTAAACCCTAAACCCTAAAGCACCCTAAACCGGTGTTGTTCAACTTCCAGGGCTGACATCTCAGCCGCAAACCCTTATAGTCCCCCTTAAGTAGATCGAATATGGGGTATATGGGGATCTTACTATACTATGCCCAAAGCCATACTCTATCTACTTAAGGGGGGCTATAATCCCAAAACCATAACTCCACTGAACAAACAGCCTCGACTCCAGAAAATCTCAGCCAGTGTTTACTGCGCTCTCACGAATCCGGTCTGGGGATTTGCTCATGCAGGAGACTGCACGAGATGGCACGAAATCTCACCAAAAAAAAACGTGCAATGTAGAGCAGATTAGTCCAGTTCAAGTGATTATTTCCGAGAATCTCAAACCCTGAACTCTCGTGAAGCATGTGGCTGGCGGCGCTAGGGTCTAGATTGCCAGGAAAACACGCACAAAATTGCAAAGGACTCAGCTCAAATCCCTAAGCCAAAATATCAACGCGCTGAGCCCTACACCTGGAACTGAACACTCATAGAGTCCCTTCAAAACGTTGCAAACACAAGACATCAGATCCCTTTCCCAAAGAATGCTAAGTACCAATATGGGGGATACTAACCCAAACCATATTACTACCTAAACACCAAAAGTCTGTAAAATACTAGCCCCAAACGCATAGCCATAAAGGCCATTAGTTTGCATACTTTTCGGGTCCAGGTAGTTCATAATCTTTGGGCTTGAAACAAGAAAGCTTAACTCCATAGCCGAGCACGGTGCGTTCGTTAGGCCCAGGCCTCGAAAGCATAATATTCATAACATTAAGGATATTAGAAAGATTAACTGTACAAATACTACCAACAATAGTAATACCAATGATAATAGTAGTAGGCGTCGTAGTAGTAGTAGTAGTAGTAGTAGTAATAGTAAAGCATAGTAATAGTAGCTGAAGGGCTCTTGGGGCTTGGAAAACTGATTTTCAGGGCATGTGGGATCTGGCGTTATAGTGCTAATTTCTACCCAAACCCCAAAAGTATGTAAAATCAGAATAGCCCTAAACCCATAATAACAGCCATAAAGGCCACTATGCTGCATACTTTTGCGGTCCAGGTAAGGATCAGATTCGAGTTTAGGATTTGGGTTCTGCAGGTTGAAGATCAGGCAGCAGGGCTTCGGGAGTAGCACTTAGAGTTTGGAGTTGTAGGGGTTGGGAGCTTTTGGATCAGTGGTTGGGTTTGAGCAAATGCAGAGAACCGACACAGGGACGCATACTATGTAGGGACGGGACATGAACTGTTTGGACATCTCGATTCTTCCCATCGAAGCCAAGTTAATCAGTGCAATAGAACATGTATCAGACGAAGCGGAAGGGGTTTCCCGCGGACGCGGAACGGACGCGGAAATGAAGCGGGGTTGGCAAGTCATACATGGTTTGAGGTCCAGGCTTGAGGATCAATGTCGTCATACCAAGGATCTGTGCCATGGACTAGTTGCAAGAACCGATATCAAAGCTCTGGACTTGTATGCCCTTGGCTCGGTCCGCTGGATTTGAAGGGTCCTACACTTTTGGCCAGTGTCTCAGTCTATTGGTCCGGCCCCGAACGCCCTCCTCGCCACGTTCCCAACCTCGAAGCAAAAGTACCGGCACTACACAGAGGTTCAAAGGTGCAAGCACTTAGCAATTGCATTCTCAGGATTCGGGTAAGAGTAAGCATGGTGTATTTCTCTGGGGCAGTATATCAATTTGTACTTGGGATTCTAGGGCAAAAGAACCAACCCCACATGATGTACCTGCTGGGCATATTTGGGGTCCAAATCCCGAATGGTGAACCTAAGCTGCGCAACTGAAATACACCATTCGTGACTCAATTGCAGTAGCGAAAATGGGACTGAAGACTATATGGGTGGTTGTCAAAATTTTGGTCCCTTTGTGGATCCCTATGATAATACGGCACCTAAATATGGGTACCCAAAAAAAGACCATAATTTTGACAACCACCCATGTAATTTGTTTAGCATCTGCCAGCATAGTCTTCAACTGTCGCTACCTCAAACGGTCCATGTCTGGGGCCCTGACATATCTATGTGGGAGCCCCTTTGGCACTAAGTATATACTAAGCTTAGATATATGCTACATTCTAAACTCTTAGCATCTCCCGTAGTAAAACCTATAATTAATACTCCCCTGAATAATTGACTATATAACACCCTTTACGGAGTTCAGGCTGTAGTTGTAGCTCACATGGACCCTGTGGGTACATCCTCATCTGTGGCTGAGGCAAGCTGGAGTGCTTCGATCGCCGAAGAACCACCGTGCTACCTGCGAGGTCACATGGCTTTCTGGGTGGTTGTAGGGTTACCATTCTGGATAATCACGGTGGGCAGTAGGGTTACCATACTGTAAACTCATTGTTGGTAGCAGGGTTCCCATACTGGAAAATCAAGTGACAACCGGGAGGAAAATCAAATGAAAGCAAATTGAAAACGACATGGAAACGAGTGTTTTATAGTGGTATACAGGGTTTGGGGGTTCAAGGTTAACCTTCTTGTTGTGAGAAGGGATAGAACCATGCGGGGGGGACAGCTTGAAGGAACAGACTTCCCGAAGTGATTCTG
The DNA here is from genome assembly GCA_905231905.1 of Symbiodinium pilosum. Lineage (NCBI taxonomy): Eukaryota > Dinophyceae > Suessiales > Symbiodiniaceae > Symbiodinium > Symbiodinium pilosum. Next base: position 5,759 of record CAJNIZ010006654.1, on the reverse strand, counting down.
CGGAAGCACCTCTGGCGACTCACCGAAAGGGTCCCATTAAGCCATGTAGTGTATGTATATATATATATACATCTCTCTCTCTCTCTCTCTCTATGTGTGTGTATGGGCCCCAAAGTAAGTAAATATCCATATCTTGTATATATATATATACACATGCGAACCCCTTCAGGCCCTAAGTACATGCTATTATACAGCTGCATGGTGGGCTTGTCTGACCATGCGCCCGGTTCAGGGAACAGGAACTGAGCTCTTGGTGCGCAGAACAAGAAGTCCTATTCTTAGAGCACGATGCCGGCAGGCTTGTCTGCGCTAAGCACTCCTTCTCCGAGAGCTCCTCCGCAGTCTTGACGCAAGGTTGCTCCCAAGGCAGCTCGGACCAAGCAGGCTGGTAGCCAGCTTGCATCAGGGCTTGAAAGGCCTGGGCAGTGCGGCCCCATAATGCGTTTCACCATGGTGAGTCTTGAGGCGACCAAGGTCCTCCAAGGTCTGCCAGATTTGGCGCCAACGCTGCAGATGTGGGAGGGACCTATACGCACTGACGTTCTATCGTCGAGGGACAGAACCTGGTGGGAGCTGGGCAGTTCGTGACAGGCCTGTCTCACGCAGCCCAGCTATCGCCTTGTAACGAAGTAGGCGCATTACGGATGGGTCTCGCATCGATGTGAGAGGGACCCTTTGGGTTAGGGCAGTTGGTTGGATTCCTCCTTACTTACAACTCCTCAGAAGATCTGATTTGGAGCTCGGCTACGACTCGACTGTCAGGGTCCAAGGGTTTAGGGCTTAGGGTTTAGGCTTTAGGGTTCAAACAATATGTGTAATCTGGTCCTTAATAGGTTCTTATATAAGACGCTGAGCACATGTTCTCTAGCACGAGTAACCAAGAAGAAGGTAGAAACACCATAATATTTTGCACACAGCTACGTCATCGATGCAGTGGTTACTCTAGATACTATATTTATGTACTTGGAACCCAAGGGCACTCGGAATGGAGCTAAACAATTAGGCGTCAGTGTGCTTCTTGTTTCTGTAGGAAGGAAAAGGTGGGGGGGAAAAAATTCTGGGAACCCGTATGGGGTAACTCCGAACCCTAAATCCCTGAATCCCTCAATTTTTGTTCTACCATGATGCGTCTTACGGGAGTTCCTGTGCAAGAGCAGAAATTCTTTCTCCAAATCCTGAAAATGTGTTACCTTGACGCTGTACTGAAAAGCATTGCCAACAACCCTGTATAGGGTCACTGCTTAAACGGGAAGGCCTTCCTCCGCGCGTGTTGACCTCTGCGTCACGTGGCCCCGTGCCTGGAGAATCATGCCACATGAGAATCCAGGAATCTAGTTTAGGATGCAGGGTTAAGGTTCAATTTCTGAGAAATGGTGGCACCCATAGGAATCTCAGAGACAAATTGGTGACAACGCTGGGTCCCGGGTCCCAAGAGGTATACAAAAGGGATCCTAAGCATGCCGATGTAAAACGCTCAAAGGGCCGACAGGGAGGGACCCTCGCACCAGATTCTTACAACACCCTCACAGTGCAGGTTCAACAAATGGGCCTGAGGGGCCCTAGCCCCATGAAGCCCAGTTGAATCCTTGAATCCTCAACTGCTACCCTCTTGCTTAATTGAAGTCTCAATAAACCCCAAAACCCTAATCCCTAAACCCTAAGCCCTTAACCATAAACCCTTAACCCTAAGCGCTAAACCCTAAGCCCTGTACTCAAGCATGTGTTGTACTAAACAGGCAGGCATCCCGGAACCCTAAACTCTAACCTCCAACCCTGAACCGTAGAACCCACACCTAAAGGACCCTAAAACCTGAATTCTTGCTCGGGTTTAGGGTTTAGGGCTTCTGGCTATGGGGTTTTAGGGTTTAGGGCTAAGGGGTTTTAGGGTTTAGGGCTAATCCTAAGCATTACTATGCAATTAACCTTAGCCCCTTACCCCTAAAGGTCCAAATAATGATTATTATAAACTTCCCACAGCCCTTATACAAGCACCACTACCCGCACCCCAAGTACTCGATTCTTGGGTACTTGGACCCTAAACCCTAAATACTACATTGTAACATCCATGCTCTATTTCCCAGCTATAATGTGTGTATATTCAGTATATACATATATATATATACATATTTGTAATTCTTTTGATTTAAAGCCCTTTAAATCAATAACCCTGTTGACCCCCAAAACCCGATGCACCCTTACAACCCTAAACCCATCACCCGGAATCCCAGTAAACCTTGAATCTCACATCCCTTGCTCTCCGAGTTGCGGCAGAGAGGTGGAGAAGCTCGTTGTGGACCTGCGCTCGCGCCCGCAGCCTTGAAAACAGCAGGAGTTAGGTTTCGCGTTCAGGGGCTAGGCTTGGGGGTTTTCAGCACCTAAATGATAGATTATCTAGGCCCAACTCTGCTTGCATGAAGGCACGATGGTTCTTGGTTATGTAACCAAAGAATAAGGCTCCAGGCCCCAAATGCTGCATGGTTTTTTGACATGAAGCCATAGAGTTCGGATACTTGGACCCTCATGGAAAGTTTCTTGCGTTTGTTGATGTCCGCGTGCCCCTTCCCTCCCTCGACTCTAAACCCTAGGGGTTTAGGGTTTAAGTTTTCCGACCTCGATCCCCAACCGTTGAACATTCTGATCTTCGTGAGACCACGTCTACCCCCTAGCTCTCTTCGATCTGTATACAAGCCTGGGGGCTTCGTTGCATTCATCCAGCCTAAATTAGGTATGATTCAGGCTTAGTCATGTTAGACGGTACCCCCACTAAACTGCAAGCCTAACCTCTAAACCACACATTTCAAAACTGCAAACCGTAGACTTAAGTCCTACTCCTCAAACCCAGGTCCCGATGAGCCCTGAAAGCTTGACCTTAACCACAGCTACGACAAATCATTTATAGCCTGCTCATTCTCTGAGCATCCTTTTGTTGAGGGTTCCCGTGAAATCCGTAACCATAGATCTACCTCATGTTGGGGCTTCTGCACTTTTCAACGGTATACTGATATTACTAGGACTTGGAGACTATGACTCAGGACACCAAGTTGTCCCTGTATGCTACTGCATGCTACGCATAAACTTGGGCCCCATATTCATAATGTGGAAGCCCCGTTGGGCCAGAGTATATGATGTATTTCCATGGGGCATTTGGGGGGATACCATGGTCAACCGTTACACCAAGCTCCGCGCTGCCAGCCTGCTTCGTGAGAGCCTTGACATCCAGACGTCATTAGGCACAGGGCTCAACCCTCATGTACCTTAATAGCAAATAACTTGTTCCCAGAGTACCGTTGAGGCTTCAACATACACTATTTGGATAATTCAGCTCTCAAGGATGAAGTAAAAGACAGAATCCTGGAACATCCATATCTCCCTACCCCAAGGCCTAGGAAGACCACGATGGGCTGTAAGACCTCACCAGCCCAATAATCACGCTTCTGTTGAATACCAAACAGCTGGCCTTAGAGGGGTCTAATTCAAGAGGCCACTGTAACGCCCGTTATCACTTGTGGAGACTACACGTTACTGTCAGGGGCAATGACGGATGGGAGGGCAGGGTAGCATAAACCCTGAAACCCAAAACATCTAAAACGTTAAGCCCCTACCCCCTATCAACCCGTAAGCCCTAAAACCCTAAATAAAACCCTAGCAACCACTAAAACTGTATAAGCGGGCAGGGTAGCATAAACCCCGAAACCCAAAAATCTAAAACGTCAAGCCCCTACACCCTATCCCTATCAACCCCTAAGCCCTAAAACCCTGAATAACACCCTAGAAACCACTAAAACTGTATAAGCGCCGAAACTCAAAGCCCCGAAGCCCCTCAAACCCTACATACCTGTCAAAACATCTCTGTCACACATCTACCTGTCTTGCGAAAACCTTCCGAGGTCAGGTATGCTGGTTCTAAGCAAAACTCTGGATGGATTGGGGGTTTCCACTAACAGGCCCAAAATTCGTAGATTCCTCATTCTGCCCCGACACCCATACCCCTAATTTTGAGGAATCCCTTGGTGGGCCCACGCCCCTTCCACTCAAGATGTAATTCCTTGGTCATATGGCAAGCCAGACACTTTCTCACCGGGCTTTGAGGTACAGATTTCGGGCGATACCCTGAGATAGATAGATCGATAGATATACATATATATATATACATATACATATGTGGGTGGTGTGCTCATACGCACGTATGAAAGTCCAAGTGTGAATCCAGCCTGGGACGGGTTGGAAGATGGCCAGGACCCGAAGTAGGCACTATGTGGAAAGCCTCAAGGTATGTGAGAAATTCACCAGAGAAAACGGATGATATGGGCTTCTGCATTCCGACCTCGCCCCAAAGGTCCGAGTACCCGATGTCCACGTATTTCCCAACAAACCATATCACCATGACTATTTCCCGCATCAAGGGTACTGAATCATTGGGCCCACGGACTCTTTGTCCTAATGCCTCACTAACAGGAAATCATACGTTGGCTTCCATGTCGCTTTCCAGTCTCCATCATATCCCTATAAAGTCCCTGTGTAGCCCCGATATCCATTTCATGGTCCATGCTCGTTTCCATACGATTCTCCCTTCTCAGGGGTAAGATCTCTAAACCCTGAACCCTAAACGCAAGTAAATGGGCTCCATACAACTAATCCGGAGCCCAAGTAGATACTATGTAGCTACACAGGCCCGGCCAGTGAAGCGGTTAGCTATGCACACATATACACATATATACGTATATATATATATATACATATGTATACATATACATATATATACAGGCTTCAGGGTTTGGTTTAGGGTTGCCAACCGCCAATATGGCTGTTCATGGCTTGGCTTGAACGGGAAGTTGGGCATCTAGGGAACTATAGTAAAACACCAGCACTGCAGCCCCAATCAGAAATACTTAGGAGGAAGCTCCACTGAAGCCCTCTCTCCAGCGCGCCTCCTCCTAGCAAATCCAGCAATGCCACGTCCTCACTGCATTGCACGGTGCGGACACTTTCGCAAAGGGATACATGGCCTAGGATTAAGGGTGTAGGGCTAAAAGTTCAGGGCTAAAGGCGACATGATGATGGATTAGGTTTCTGAGTTTGGGGGCGAGGGGTCTGACATTCGTGTACTTTCAAGTAACCGGGCTTTGCCTGACTGTGAGTACCGGGAAGCTCACTTGTCAAAAGAAACCTTAAGTCAACCCTGACCTCATACCAGGGCAACTGCCGTGCTTGAATCTCGAATTCTGCTTGAGGCATGTTGGAGCCCTCTGTAACAAAAACCTGCCAGGGGAGGCCCATTTATACACTCATTTGCATAGATATACATATATATATAAACAAATGCATGCATACCTGTCTGTAGATACAGACGTCAAACTGGACATAATAGAGCTGAGCATGGTGGGGGAGCTGTAGAGGTCACGCAACGGCTATCTATCTATCTATTTTGGTATATATATATATCATATACATGTATATATATATATATAGAGACACCCCACAGAAACTAAAGAGAGACATGACAAACTGACAAAACAACACAACAAAACATGGCTGGGGCATGTTCAGAGTGCAGAGTTGGAGATCTGCCATGTGCAGACGAGAGATAGATTTCTGTCTCTTTCACCAGATGTATGTATAAATATTATATATATATGGGTATGTGCGTTAAAAGGAGTGCCCTTTCGAGGATGGTTGGATTGGGGTATGCTTCGGGAGTATGTTTCGGGGTATGTTTCGGGGTTTGATTCGGGGTATGCTTCGAGGTATGCTTCGGAAAG
>CAJNIZ010006653.1:0-17352 GCA_905231905.1 Symbiodinium pilosum | reverse complement strand
GCAGGGTTTTCAGCAACCGCATGGTGTAGCGCCTGTTGACGGCGCGCATTTACAGACCGACGGAGCGTTATTGTATTTCGCGGCATCGTCCGAAAACTCCTTCTGGAATGTTTCATACAAAACGACCATTGCCTGCTTAGAAGGCCTTCCGCGAAAGGTCGCAGTTGGAAGCTTGGATACGCGAAAGAAGTATCGTAACCTGTAATTCCTTACTTGCTTTCAAATACATTTCCCTGATTGCAGTCCGCAGGCATGCTTCCAGGCATTCTCAAATGTGAAAGGGTTGCAATTCTTTCGGAGGCACAGCCTCAGCTTCAGAATTCTTACCCGAAAATCCTCGAAAGACCGGCGAAAGATCTGCAAAAGGTCGCGTATGGCGAGCAGCCCCCAGCATTGCAAGTCATGGGAGACGACATAGCTTTTGCGAATCGGTTTTGGAGTTAAGGGCTCGGGTAAGTTCTTACCCCATTTGACCCTCCCAGCATGTTTTGTGGTCTTACAGGTTCGGTTTTGATGTTGAGGGTATGTGTCAAGGTCTGTTGAAAGTTCAGGGTTCGGTTTCTGCTTCAAACGTGCTTCCGCGAAAGCTTGCGATGGTGTGCGCAAAAGGAACTTTGGATTTCCGCAAAGAGGTCATTCTGTCATGAATCTAATTTTGGACAACGCCCGTGGGTTTCAATCACCACAAAAGCAATACTGAACCCTCAAACCTAAACTCAAAATCATTAGTTTCCAGCTGCTGGATTTATGGTCCCGGGGCACAAGACCCCCTAAACCTGCCACCTTCGAATGTTAACTTCTACATCCCGAAGCCTTACCCTTAAATCCTAAACCGTGAAACCTAATCAAAGTTTTTCAGCCCAGAGCTGTGGTTCCATGAGACGGGTTTGGCTCGCGTCATGAGCCTCTTCACGATTCTGCTCTGGAAACCATACACCCTAAACATGAACCCTATTCTTTCGTTAAACGTTGCATCCTACTCCCTATACCCTACGCATTCTCTACAGCCAGAACCTTTAAACTGTTGACCCCAAAGCTTTACACTACCAGGAGCTGATCCTTTCCGCCAACTGCATCAGCGAGTTGAGGCCGGCCGTTAGCCAGTTAGCCAGTTTGTTGGTTGGTTGGTTGGTTGGTTGGTTGGTTGGTTGGTTGGTCGGTTGGTTAGCTACAGTATTCCAGTGGTACGCATGCATGGATGAAGTGGCAGATGGATGGAGTTATGGATGGATGCACGAATCAATCATGTTGATTAATTTTTGCAAGAGGGCGGCTTTGGGTATCCGGACTGGTCAACTGATTCCCTGTAAGGTTTGAGGGTTGGGAGGTTTAGATTTCAGGTTTGCACTTCCGCAAATTACATTGAAGGCCTTATACAGACTATTGTCCTGTACAAGAGGGGTCGCCCACGGGTTTCATGTTACTGTGGGGAGGGGACCCCAAACCCTAGGACGGGAGTTCGGGGATTATGTGTTTGGAGTGTGTGGGTTGGGGTTTTGGTGGAGCCCTATAAGGTTGTTCAGGTTTCAGGTTTCATTAAGGTAGAGGGGTCTGGTGGCTGGAAATTAAACCGGGGGCTCAGGCCTGAAACTTTATTTTGGATAGATTTTTTATTTCAAGTCATGTGCCCTTTGTCCCATGGAGTTCATTTCATGTCTTGGGTTCGTCGGGGATGAAGGGAACGAGTGCTCAACATGTTGCTTCAGAGGTGTCAGGCCCATGGGTTTTATTTCGGGTGCTCTTGCTACTGCTGCGGCTATTTAACCTATCTATGAAAAATATGAAAACATGAAAACCATTGCTACCTTGGATTGATGTCGAACGCCTTGCAGTCATTTGGAACACAGCACAAGCAAACTCAAGGTGCATGACCCCAAACATCACTCTTCCTCTCTGTCCTGGCTTTTTCCCTAAACCCAATAGGTAAAAAATCCGCCAGTTGTATGGAAAAAAGCCAGGCTAAAATTTGATGGAAATCATGTTGTAGGGGTTAAGGCGTAGGAATAAAAGCCAAGGTCACAAGGTCCTGAAAGTTACCCCGGTGCCGGGCTACTGCGGGCTGTAGCCTCCCTTGTGGGATCCTAGAATGAATAGGTAGCTCGGCTTTTGAGTGCGTGCAGGGGTCAGGCCAACTAGGCTTCATTTCACACATGTTGCTCGCTCGTCAGCAGTTTTGTCTTGATGAGATAGAAATCCTGGGGGGTCAGACCTATCCGAATTTATATCCAAACGCCCTCAGCCCCAAGCGTTTTATTGGTATAAAACCCGTGGCGTAACCCCCCTACCCTTCACCAGACGGGCATTTAAGGTGTGAGGGTATCAGGTTTCTAGGAGTTGAGCTCGTGGTTTAGGCTTCATGAACCTTATCAGTAGGTTAGTAATGGGAGCCATGACGCTTATGATTCTTCATCACCCGGAGCATGCAGGTTGTTGAGGGTGCACAGTTAAGGCTGCCAAACAAGAACAGGAATCGGTAAAAAGGATGATGTATATGTGAGGTGGATCTGAGTCGTAAGGGAAACCGGAAAGTGACAATGACTTGAGGTTAGCTTTAAGAACCAAGCATCACGCACCTAATGCCTGCAACACTGGTAGTTCTAGGTCCATAAGAAGGGGTACCTCAGTTTACGACACTTATTGCTGAATGTAGGCGCCCTCTAAGCTCGACGGGCGTGCCATAAAACATTACGTACAACTTTTATCGAAAAGAGGCTACATCATGTTACCAGCTCATGGCTTGGGCCTTCCTACTTAATTACCTAGACCCTCCATTGTAGTTCCTTTTTGGGCTTGGTATGTTTTTTTGTTAGGACTCTTATTAGGACTACCGAAAAGGTATTACATTGGAGGGTCTAGGTAGCTCATAACCGCATACACAACTACCCATTTGGGTTGAGGGTTTAGGGAACCATCAAGAAGGATCACGCCTCTGATGAGGACTGCAGTCTTTCCAGGTCCTAGGTTCGCTGCCCATCTTCAGATACTTGTTATCGAAACGGCAAGTTTCCAAGGCCCGCAAACCCCAAACCCTAAAACCCTAAAACCTAAACCCTGAACTCTAGACACAAACCCCAGACCAGTTTTTCTCATTGCCAGGGCTTCAGATTTTGCACCGCTGGCCAGCCTGCGATTGCCACTGACCTGATGCGAGCGTAGGGTTTAGGGTTTAGGGTTTAGGGTAGGGCTTAGGGTTTAGGGTCCAAACTGCTTAAAGGGGCTATGTAGGGGATTATTTAGGGACTATTATACGGGTTATTAAGGGGGATGCTAGGAGTTTAGACCCAGACCTAGGGTTCCCCTTCTGAGGTGTAGTGTGCTATGGATATAGACTCCATTCTAGAGTAAGATTCTATCCTCCCTTAGGGGCCCTAAACCCTAAACCCTAAACTCTAAACCCTCAGCCCTACACCGAAAACCCTAGAAGGAATATAATCTTACTTGGTTCAACCATAGGTTCTCGAGACCAGGCTGCATGGAATGGCAGTAGCAATAGAGAAGTTTTAGTTACCCCGACCCCCAAAATAGATCAGAGAGCCATTGTAACAGGGATTGGACCCTACACCCTAAAGTCCTACTAACCCTAAAACCTGAACCCTAAATTCCTAATCCTAAATAATGATCTAGGGATCTAGGCTTTATTTGGAAGTTTTGCAAAGTTGTCCCTCTGGAGCCCTTCATTGGAACCCTCAGCAAGGTTTAGCGTTTGGGGTCCCTTGGGATATCCAATGAGTTCCCTACTACTCCCCATACTACCCCCTTGGTTCCCCCTTTATGAAGTTTTTTGGTATTCTTGGGCTAATTAAGAGATAAATCAAGGGAACCTGGTGGGGATAGGAAAAGTGGTGAGGGGGGGTGGGGGTAAGTAGAGAAGTACTCACTCGGTAGATTTGTTCAGGCCTTGCCATGTTGACAAGCCTCTTTGTCTGTTCTGGAGTGGTCAAATGAAACATAGGAGTGGCAGAGTTTTGGGCCGAGGGGGTTTAGCCGATGTACTGCGAAGATATACCGAACTCTCCCGACCGCACCCCAGATGGTGATTGTAGGTCGTAAAGGGCCCTAAACCCTAAACCCGAAAACGTTAGGCTTGGGAACTGTTTTCAAGCGGCCAGGACATATGATAGCATCCACAAAAAAGAAGTCCCCAATGTAGATCCCAGAATACTGCAATCCTAATTTTTGCAAACTCCCAAGAGGCGACCCCGACCTCTAGGAAACCCCCAGACCGGCCGCTAAACGCAAGGGGCATCCTAGACGCTCTTACATGATTTTTCAGGGTTTCGGGTCAAGGCCTCGTTGACAATTTCGGTTCCATACGCCTACATGGGGTTCCGAAAATTAGGAGTACCCTTTCGAGGCCAGCCTATTTATGGAAACTGTTCTATATCCGGCCTAGGATTACTCAAATCTCGGAAGCGTTGTCTGGCCGCTTATGTGCGTCGCGGGCACGCAGAAGGCACAAGAGGCTGCTCGTGTTAGTGTGTGCTGTGTGCTGCAAGAAACACCGGTCAAGAGCTCCAAGTCCTAAACGTTGTGCCAAAAGTCCGAAAACGTCAGTTAAAAAGGCCAGAACCCCAAGTCCTAGAAACTGAATTTCAGACTGTCGAAACCTTGACTCAACAATCCTTGCGCACGAAGCTCTAAAGCCTGAATCCTAGGCCCGAACCCTGCCTTTTTTTGCTTCTGAACCCTAAACGGCCCTAAACCCTGAGACCCTACTTAGAGGGTCATGTGGACTTAGCAAGTAGGTCACTTCCCTCCGCCATATAAGTCCGCAGTTACCTCCACCAATAACCTACAAGCTAAGTCTCCCGGACATCCACCGCTAAATCCCAAACCAGTCCAGGCTAGACCTCAGCTGCAACACTCTTCTGGGCCCCTCGACGTGCTTTCAGAAAGCCATCTGGAAGTTTCCTAAGGGGTATATAGGGGGCATGAGGGGTATATAGGGTTATATAAGGATCTATAAGTTTTAATACAGGGTTCTAGAAGGACATTATCCCAAGGATGGAGAATCACATGGAGAAGAAATTGGAACATGAAATGGACACTGAGACTACTTAGTGGTTTATAGGGATGAGGATGATATGGGTTCCCTATAATCAGGGAGGGGTACCATGTGGGAGTTCCCATAATAAGGAAGATTGCATATTGGGCTCTACTGGGGTCCCTGTTGGTGCAAACTGCTATATTAGCACCTGAGTAGTAGCCTCAGGTTCTGGGCTTCGGGTTTGGGGGTTCATGGTTCTATTCTTGAAAGGTCCTTCTGTTGAAGACCAGAAAATTCACCAGACGGGCTATTTTTTGTTGCAGGAAATCTTGCACCATGACTGGTACCTAGATTACGGAAGCTTCCCCTAGACCCTAAACCCTAAATTGAGGCGTTGCAGGATCTCCTACTTTAAAAGTAGTGTTTCCAGTTTCCAGGCTGAGGATTCAAGTTTAGGATTCTTTTGCCTGGTTCTTTCGAGGTTTGTGTTCAGATGTCAGGATCTATGGTAAACCCTAAGCCCTAAACCCTAAGGGGCCTCCCAGCGTCACGGACCCTGTCTCGAGGTTTCCTAGGATCAGCATTTGAGCTATCGTCTAAACTCCTCAATGGAGGGTAATATAGGGGAATATATGGGGGACTACTATAGGGGTTATGAAGGGGGATACTAGGAGTTTAGACACAGGCTCATTTGAAAGCTTTGTTTTTGAGATACAGCATGCCAAATTAAAACGCCCGACAGACTACGTCCTAAGTCCTCAAGACAGTGGGGTTTGCCAACCTAGGAGTTTCCTTCAGCATCCTACCATGGGGATGTCTGTATAGTGCTCCCAGACCCTAAAGGGCGATGCTAGGGATCCCCTTTACTGACTGTGTAGTCGGCCCTAGACCCTAAACCCTAAGCCCCAGACCCTAGAACGCTTAGTCCCCTCTAGCCCCCCTTAAGTAGATAGAATATGGGTTATATGGGGATCCTATTATTATGTACCCAAAGCCATATTCCAGGTACTTAAAGGGGACTATAAATCTTAATCCTAAACCGCGGAGGTATTGGGGGCCTCCAGAACCTGCACTGTCTCCAAGAGCTGCAGCTTTCGCGGCACTGGAGCCGGCCTACCAACATAGGGTTTAGGGTTTAGGGTTCAGGGTTTGGAGGGGCCTAGATATGGACCCGGAGCCGGGAAGCAAGCACTACGCTATTTTATAGTTTAGGATTTAGTGTTGAGTTTAATGGACTATCATTGAAGAACGTAGTAGCGCCCATGTGCTTTTGCAAAGCATAAAGCGCGACGCAGTGGCGCTATGATTTCAGGCTGGAAAGATGGGTTACCGGCGGGGTCTCGGAATGTGGATAGGGTTCCTTCTATTAGTGGGCTTCGGGTGGGGGGTCAGGTTTTAGGGTGTAGGTACTGGTTTCAAGGCAAGTTCCGAGATGATGAAGGAAATCTTGCGCCACAAGAAATCGACATGGAAGGCCGGCGGGGCCTGCAACGATTAGGCTCAGCTTATCCCAGTCATGATCCCATTAGGGTTCTGAACGTCGAGTACATGGACAGGGGACTCAATCAGAGGGAGCCTAATCCCTAAACCCTAAATCGATCCATCGCCTGCATCATTTCAGAAATTCAGGGCTTCGAACACCCCTAAACCCTAAACCCTTTGAGTCAAAGGTCATAGGTTGCACCTTGGGTCCTAATCCCTTCTCAATGTATGCGGCCCTGAATTTCAGACCTCACTTCCCCGAAGGGTCCAAGGACCCAAATAATAGGGTTTTCGGGCCCAAATACCAATAATATTATAGTATTTGGGCCCTAAAACCCCATTATTTGGGTCCTACTTCTTGTGAGTAGTATTTTGTTTGTGGATACTATGGTACCCAATATTACCCCAATAATGGAGAATCAAATGGAAAAGAAAATGGAGAATGAAATGGAAACTGGGATTATATAGGGGTTATTTGAGTACTACTTTGTTTTGGGATACTATGGTACCCAATATAGAGTAAGATTCTATCCTCCTTTTGGGGTATAGTATTTTATACATAGAATATTATCTTACTAGGTTCAACCACCAAAAAAACGCTACTGTTGTGAACCTGAAAAGTAGGTCAGATTCTGGCTCAAAACCCACAGCAGGAGCCAAGAGGGTAGTTAGTCCCTCAGCCCTCAGCCCTAACCCTAAACCCTATTTGAGCTAAAGTCTAAACTCCTAGTATCCTCCTCGATAAGCCCTATAGTAGTTCCTTTATAAAATCCCCTACAGAACCCCTTTCAGGAGTTTAGACTACAGTTCATTTCTTAATACCTTCCGGGTTGAGGTCATGAAGCCCAAATCTCATTCCAAGGCGCCTGGCCTACAATCACATCCCGACTCTGGAAGGCGTGGATATTTTTAGGGTTGGGGATTAGCGTTTCAGTAGTGGAAGGCTCCCATTTGCAAGCAAACCCGACCCCTACATTGCAAAATCCGAAACCCTGCATCCAGGGCTGTGGGCTCCAAAGAATGGGCCCTAGAATATATTACAATATCCCATGTACAATGATATAATAGAATATACGATAATATACCCTAATATACTACAATATACCATCATATCCCAATCTGCACATGAAGTAGGGTTTGGGTGACTGGATATAAGGTTCCTTGCGATTACAGACGAGTGCGCATACTTGGTGTCTAATTTGGGGGACCTAATTAAGTTCCTACCATGTAAACCCTCACAAAAGCTTACTGTAAGGGTTCCCTGAAACCTGCTCCAGCGTTGCGAGGGGCGGTTGTTACGGAAGTGGCAGACGTGTGAAGTGCTGGCTTCATGGCGCTTGACCTGTCGTCACAGTGGGGGCCTCAACCCTAAACCCTACACCCCAAACTCCAAACCCCAACCCCACCCTCTCCAGGGTAGAAAGCTTGACGCTTAGCTCTCTACCTTCTTCCATGCCGCCAACAGACAACCTCCAAGGGCTACCTGGAGCCTTTGCTGGTGCCAGCTCGTGTCACTCGGATTTGGGGATTGGCATTGAAATCGATGTATTACGGGCAGTTATATAGGGGTTTCTAGGACAATATGGGTCCTTACTTCACCCCTACTTTCTGTGAACAGTAGCTTAGCCCAAGTCCCTAGACCCCATATCCTAAATCCTAACCCCTGAACTCTGAACCCTAAACCCTAAACCCGCAATGCTTAAACTTTGCAAGCGCAAGCTGCTGGGCACACTCTAAAAAAGGGTGGCCGCTAGCCAGGTGTCAGAGCCCTCATCGTCCATACAGCTTAGATACTGACCAGAAGAGGCTAGGGTGTAGTTAAAGATCATGCCTAAACCCTAAATCTTAAACCCTAAACCTTAAACCCTGAATTCTAAACCCTAAACCCCAAAGTGCTATCCCCTTTTCAGCGTAGCTTTCATACGCCCGGCCTCCCTTGGAAATGTGTGGTTGGGGACGACTGCCGGTGCCCTGGTGCAAGCGGGCTGGGTGGCGCCACGCCAGTGATTCCTCAAATCCTAAGACATTAGTTTACGGCACCTGGACCTAATATTCCGGGGTACGAAAATGGGACCATAATATGGGAACTACGCACATGAAGTAGAGGCCGAGGCCCCTTGTAGCATAAGGCTCAGAACTTTCTTGCACGCTCGGAAATGCTTCTATAGTAAGTAGGGTCGGTTCGCGATCGTTGTCCCTATTTGTTTTTTTTGGGGGGAGGGCTGAGTTGAGGGATTATTCTTTCGGATGTAGCTTTCAGGGGCGTATAGTAGCAGTAACAGTACTACATAGTAAAGATTCCAATAATAGCAATACATGTCACTAATAGTACTAATAGCAATAACAGCCACAAGAGTAATGATGGAAATAAAACTTTGGGGCTGGAATTTTTGAACCTAAGAGTTGCAAAAAAGAGCTACGCGAGGTATCCGCATGGTTTCAGTGTTTGGGTTTGGGTTGCTTTGGCTTTTTGCTTTAGGGTTGGTGCCATCCAACATATGCCTTGCGTTACTTGCCATACTCTGAAGCATTTAAAGTTGTTGGTGTTTACGTGGTATTAATTTTGGGTGATATTCTTAGCCAAAATAGGGGACCCCAATATGGACCCCAATATGCTCTGTTCCTTATTACGGGGACTCCCAATCCAGGGACCCGCCAATTTTGGGGAAACCTCCACATTGAAGGCATGTGAACCCTAAACCCTGAAGCCCATACCATTATGGGGCCCTATATAACCATCTATATATTCCCTAGACGCCCTTTTTAAGGTGTCCATGTTTTTGGGTCAGACCCATGTAGATCCTAAACTTGAAGTGGCTATATTATTCTCACAACAAGCGAGAACAACACCCTAAACCCTAATCCTAAACCGTAAACCGTAAACTGTGCAGGTCTCCAGCAATTCTGGGGTCGGCGCTACAGCTTGAAAATGCTGGACATGAGGCCATGCAATCAAATGGGTACACGATTCAGGGTTCAGGGTTTAGGGTTTTTGAGAGGAGTATAAGAGGCTTATATGGTGATTATGTGGGGATATCACCCCAATGATGGAGAATGAAATGGGCAAGAAGACGGATCATGGAATGGAACATGGAGCTTATGTAGTGGTCAATATACTTGTTGCAGCTTGTCATCCTCTCTATATCCATCGTTACTCGCGCACCCCAAACTCTAGACCGCGTCTTGCTAACATGGTCAGGTGCAACAAGGTTGGAGATCTACGCCAGCTGCTATTCCTCGGAGGCTGCACAAAGTTGGAGACGCTTGCAATTCAGGACCCAGCTGCTTAGGATTTAGGGTTTCTTGGTTCGGGGTCTAGGGCTCGGGTTTATGGTACAAATCACCCGAGGGTGTTACACAGCACAGTGGTACAAACATACACTGCATCGTGATGGAGACGGTCTTTCTTCACAGGCTGCAGGCTAGCGTTACAAGCAGGATGAGGGCTTTGGGTTCGGGCTGTTGGGCTTACTGTAAGGTCCACAGCAGCTGCTGCTGCTGCCGCCGTTGAGACTGATACTACTTAAATGACCTCTGCCAATGCTGTGTTCCTCCTCTGGCTACTTCTGTAAACAGTATAAGTTGTGCATCTAGTGCTACAGGCATTACGTATTACTGCTACGTCTACTACTGGCTGCGGTAGTAGAAGGAGAAGCTGTAGCAGCGGCTGTCGCAGTGTCGTGGTAGACGCGCTACTGCTGCCTCCTCCACCGCCGCTGCCACCACCACCACAACCACCAACACCACCACGACACGATCACGACCGCTTCTGTTGCCTTGAGCTGCGGCAGGAAGGCGAAGCAGACAGTGCAAACCCCATCTGTGCAGAGCCACATTATCGCAGCTCGGAGTGCAGCGTTGTTCGAGATTAATGCCATGGGCTGGAGGTGCTAGGATTTATAGTGGCTCGGGGATGTGGGAGTGCTCCAGGGATTTAGGGTTTAAGGTTTCGGTCTGGGAGGGAGGGGGTGAGCAGGTTCAGCGATGATTTAGCTTGATTGGGTTTAGGCTTCAAAATTGGGACATTTTTAGTTCCATGTCTTGACGGGATCCTGTTGTTTCTCGCGCGTGCATCCTTCCCATCTGGAGTGGACGTGCCAGCTTCCTGGACCTGAAGCCACTAGGTTTGCAATGTGTCCGCCTCAGCCTTTCAGACTAAAACGTACATCCTCAGCGCTTCACCCTGAACCCTAAGCCCTAAACCCCAAACCCAGGGCTCTAGACCTTAGACCCTAGACCCCCTTGTTGGCAGGACATTGTGCGCTGTGAGGAGGTTTGTTGATCTCAGACGCATGTTTCTTAGCATTCGGGGTCTGGGATTTGGGGCTGAGGGTAGGGAATGGTGTTTGGGGATTGATTTTTGGGTGCATTTCATATTTAATTTAGGGATATCTAGGAATTGGTTATTATCAGCACCGAAAACAGCTTAACATGTTTTTGGGAGAAGGCTTCGAGGCAGATAAACCCTAAACCCTAGACCCTAGACCCAAACCCTAAACCGTGGCCATCTTGTAACTTGTAGCACGCGCAGATTACAACCGTACTGTAGGACAATAGAGTAAAACAACGACTTTCGTAAGTCCAAGCCCCCAACAAGGACATGCAACCCCTAAGACAAGCCAAAGACTCGTATAGGGTCCGAAATTGGGAGGTTGGGGCTACCAACATGTCCGTATTCATTTGGGCATTCCCCTTGCGGTAACAGTTACCACAAGAGGTAAACAGGAGTTTTAATAGACTTCTACGGAGACCCCTTGAAGCACAGTTACTGCAAAGGAGGAATGACCCAACTTATTTGGGGGTTTCCCAAAATTAGGGGTACCATTTTGGGGGTCCCAATAATAAGGACTGTAGTATTTTGGGATCTATATTGGGGTTCCCTTATTTTGGGAAACTACCATGTGGGTTTCGCGGAGTGCCGCAGCTTCACGGAAACTTGGGACTGAAACCTTGGCCATCACGAGAGGGTTTAGGGCTTATGGTGGGATCCCTGCCTATAGACCTCCCCAAGACCGCAAGAACAGCCTAAATATACCCAAGATTTATACATATATCATATAGATATATATGTATGTCAAGGCCATAATCAGGTAGCCGGAGGGCTAGGTAAGCCCCAACGGCTAACCGCTTTAAACCCCAAGCCGTAAACCGTAACCCACAGCCGCCAAGTCTGCGTTTCCATGAAGAGGTGGCCCCGATATAGACCCTTAAACCTTAAACCCCTTATTCCTGGAAGAAGCCTAGGTCTTGGGAAGCCCAGAGCTCTACATACCACTATATAACCGTATATATCCCCATGTACCCCCATATATTCTCCTACCATATGCCTAAGCCCTAAACTGAAAACCCTAAGCCAGGTAAATGTACCCCCAATAAAACTCTCCCATATGCCTATAAGCCCTAAACCCCAAACCCTAAACCCAAAAACCAGGTAAATGCGTGGTACAAGCGGCTCCCTGGCTCCGAATGCTGGACGGCTCGGCCGTTCAGGAAGGCGAAGTGAAAGATGATGAGGACGGGCTTTCAGACTTGCTGTTGAGGTTAAGGGTGTAGGGTTTAGGGTGTAGATTTTAGGGTTTAGGGTTTAGGGTGCGGGATTTAGGGTTTAGGGTTTATGGAATATAAAGGGTGGAGAAAGAAGGTGGACACTCCTATTCAGGGCTTTGGGTCGGGAATTGTTCGTAGGGAACAGGGATGGAAAAGAATCGAAACTCCAATTTAGGGTTTAGGGTGCGGGGTCGGGAATTGTTGGTAGGGAATAAAGGATTGGAAGCACAAACCTGGAAACTCCTGTCTAGGTTGTTGGGTATAGGCCAGGTCATGAAGTTGGTATCATAAAACTTGGTAAGCAACCGCAAACCCTGAATCCTCACTGCCTCCAGTGTATATCTCGTCAATGAACCCTTTAACCAGCCTGCAACTACGTGACCCAACGTAGTTACAAGGGTTGATAGAATAACAGAATTGCTCAGGTATAAGGGACTAAGGCTTAAACCTGCCCACAGGCAGATTCTATATCTACTTTATCTACTTAAGGGGGACTGTTACAAACCCTAAACTGCGTCTCAGTACCCTCCCAGGGGCCCCGGCCTTCGGTGCCCGCTGCCCGCGCCCGCGATGAGCCTACAGAGCAAGTGGCTTGCCACATTTGGGATTGTAGGTTTACAGTTTAGCGCACGCTAATCCCCCTTATCTCTGCAATAACAAGCCCCCCGCATAATGATAACCCCCCGCCCCAACGTAGTACCATTACTACTAGGGGAATATTTGTTTGTTTTAGGGGAGGTGAGGGATTTCTTATTAGGGGGAAAGGTTGAAGTTGTGTTCTTTGGGATTTAGGGTTTAGACGGGGCTTTGTGTGAGGGTTTAGGGTGTGCACGATCTTCTGAAGTTGTTGGGTTGCGGGTTCAGGCATCGGGGGAAGCTCAGGGGAGGCTGGGGAACTCCAATCCTTAAACCCTAAACCCTAAAAGAGGGGCATCGGTGTTCAAATGCGTGGGCGTCCTCTTGAGCAGCCTCACTCGCAGCTCCAACGGAAGATGATACGAACATACCTAGATAGTGAGGGCGGTATTATAATGGGAGTCCAAAAGAGACTACACAAGGTTTTCATCTCCAAAATAGAGCCTAAACGCTAAACATCAAACTGTAGAATTTCCGAGATCTGTAAGCCAAGCTGTCTTTCTTATAATCGAAGCCCATACGCATGTGTCTATGTCAGAACTTCTGTACTTGTCTTGGGAGCCTCAAGGATGCGATTTACGGACCTTGAGTCCTGCTAAAAAACTACCGAAATTTCGGTTTGTGGTTTTCCCATTGCATTCCTTGCGCAGCCCTTATGTGCGCCCTTGTCTCCCATACCCTAAAACCTAAATCGTGTAGGAGCCTTATGTAGTAAGCCTTATGTGACAGTACTCACCTGGTAACTTCCCACCTGAACATTTCCTTAGGAGGGTCCTTGTCCTGGGAGGCTCCAAAACTCTCTAGGTTGGGTTTAGGGTTTAGGGTTTAGCCGTGAGTCTACTGATGCAGTTCGCTCCATTAATCTGCCTGGACCTTCGACATAACTTCCGCTCCTTTTACCTCAGCCCAAGATCACTGCACAGGCTCTGTCAACATAAGCCCCCTCCCCTACCCTAAACCCTAAACACATTCCCTTTGGGACTATACTTTGAGATATTGGGAACATATGATTCTATTGCGCGACAAGGGTTTCAATATTTGGGGAGGGGACTGACAGGGGTTTGGAGACTCACTGCTGTGAAGCTGCATTGCGCCTACCCTAAACCCTAAGCCCTGAACCCTAAGCCTAAAGCCTACGCCCTAAATCTAACGCCTAAAACTAAAGCCTAAACCTTAGCCATATATTCTCAAACCCTCCCACGGCCCCAGAGCCAAAGACTTGCCTAGACCTCCAGGATGCCAGAAACAGTGGGCTTTATACCCTAAACCCTAAACCCTAGAACCCTGAACCCTTAACCCTTAAAGCCTAAACCCTAAGCCCTAAATCCCTAAACCCTGAGCCCTAAAACCTATTGTAGGAGGGTCCTGAAGGAGAGGCTGCCAGTTCTGGCTGAAGTCTTCGCGGACCAGGAGGCCGGACTGAAAGGGTTTAGGGTTTAGGGTTTAAGGTTTAGGGGTTTAGGGTTTAGGGTTAAGTAGGTTTACGGGAGGGTCAGGGGGACTTAGAATAGGTAGGTGGGGCTTAGGGTTTCGGGTTGAGGTATTTGGTTGAGGGTTTGGGGTTTAGGGTCAGGGGGACTTAGTATAGGTAGGTGGGGCTTTGGGTTTAGGATTCAGGGTTTTGGGTGTAGGGTCAGGGGGACTTAGTAAGTAGGCTGATAATAGGGGTAACTGGGATCAATGTATGGCTAAAGGGATTACAAGTACAGTTGCGAAGTTCCCCTGACCCTCCAGGGTTTTCGGGTTCGGGGTTTCAGGCATTCAGTTTTTACTGGGAGTTGAAATTTTCAGGTTTGAGAGTTTAGGGCACAGGGGCGCCTGGCATATGGTTTTAGGGTTTAGGGTGTGGGGGTCTTTGGGTTCGGGGACCCTAGGCCCTAAACCCTAACCCTAACCCTCTTCCCTATAAACCCTAAACCCTAAACCCTACAACACTTAGGGTCTAGGGCTCAAAGGGTCTCAGGCAGCTGTCACAAGATTGTCTGTCGGTTCGCTGCGTAGCTCTACATGTTGACTTTGTGATAGCCTTGATAGCTATGAGGTAATGAGGTGAGTACCCGCCATGTTGCAAGCCTAAAGTGTGGGTGCTACATGAGCTGTAGTTTGAACTCTTTAAAGGGGATTCTAGAGGGGCTGATCTAGGGGACAAGTATAGGGGTTACTAATGGTATACTAGCATTGTCTAATGGCTCACATGTGAGAAGAGATCAAACACTTACAGGCGCTTCCAAGCTAGCTTCGCACACAGTAACTTGCAGGCCGAAGCTTACTTGGAGGGTCAAGGGGACTCAGTAAGTAGGTTAATAATGGGTATAAATGGGATTACTATATGGGTTATGGGGGTTCCTGACCTACTTACTAAGTCCCCCTGACCCTCCAAGTAATCATGGGCGAGATCTTGCACCACCCCCAGTCCTATGATTCTGGGAAAAGGTTTAGGGTTTAGGGTGTCAGCTGGTGCTGAATTTCAGCCGAAGGTATCGGCCGGCATGATTAGACTATCCTGAACTGATCCCTTCAGAACCTCTACCCCAACCCGTAATCCCTAGTCCCTAACCCCACAGCCTATTACTTTTTGGAGGCTAGTAGGGAAAAAGGTAATCTATCATATAGGGAGTCTAAAGGGATTGTATTCCCTTGTACCCTACTAACGGCCAGTAAAGATCATATGGAGATTATATAGGGATTATATTCGCTTACAGCCTACTAAGCGCCTGTAAGATTGCTATGGAAGTTCTGCAAAGGTTGCTGACCGAGAAGCCGCTGTAGCAGAAGCGGAAGCTACGGAGGCTCAGCGAGCTTTCCGAGAGGCTCAGGGCTTAGGGGCCTAGGCTTCAGAGGTTTAGGTTTTAGGGGACTATAGGGCTATGGGTTGAAGGTTTTAGGCTCTTGATTTGGGATGGGTTTCCCAGCTAACTTCCTGCACTACTCCTCCAGGTCCCTTTCCTGACCTTTTTTAAGGACGAAGCTAGGGGAGGTGACATAGAGGGGCCTGGTAGAAAAATGCCATAATTTAGGGTTTGGGATTTCGCGTCTACGCCTGCACTGGGTCAGGGTTTCGGAATTCAAGGTCGAGGGCTAGGTAAGTAAGGGTACATAAGATTTCAGGCTCAGGGATTACATAAAATGCGTCTACATGAGGTTTCAGGTTTAGAGATTTGAAGGGTTTACCTACTTCCACGAAGACGTCATAGACGCCCAGTCATGGCAGCACAAAGACGAAAATGGGGACATATCAGCTTCCATGTTTTGCGGGGAAGGGTACTATATGGGGGTTGTTAAAATTGGGGTTCCTTTCTTGGGGATTCTGACATATACCTAAAACATTGATCCTAAACCATAAGCCCTACATGCTGCATTTTGTCTTGCCTCTGGTTAGCAAGGAGGGAAGGAACGGATCCTTGTAGTAGTCCTTGTATACTCCCCAAAAGATGGTAGATTCCATTTTCGTTTCCGTGCCTTCATTCCCTGCTAGCCAGAGGTAAGTTGAGCAGGCTCTTGAAACAAGGAGTCAAGCGATGAAGGAAGCTGAGATGGAGCGCGAGGCCGAAACCCAGAGCCCACGAGGGTGGCTACAGATTTAGATGTTAGGGTTTAGGGTCAAGGATTTGGGGGTATAGGAGTTTGAGGTTGGGGTGAAGGAATGCGCTTTAGTGCTTTAGGGTTTAGGGCTGCAGTTCAGGGTTTAGGGTCAAGGATTGAGGGTTTAGAGTTTACGGTTCGAGGGTTCAGGAATAGGATCCTCAGGAAGGCAAACGGTCTTCGTTTAGGGCTAGGGATAAGGGCCTGGGTGTGGGTAACTGTAGAAATGAGGGTTTGGGTTTGAGGGGTTAAGGCACCCTTGGAGATTGACGGGACCTACGTTATACCTACTTAGGGGTTTAGGGTTTAGGGTTTAGGGAACCTGTAGCTCAGGTTCTTACCCTGCATATACTTGGCTGCAAGGCCGTTTCAATGGAATAGCAGCAGGGTTACGACGCCAGGTTAAAGATAGTTCGCGAGGCCCAGGACCCTAAACCCTTAATCGTGAACCCTAAACTCTAAACAACCCTAAGCCTAAAACGTACATATACTCTGAGAGCCATCTATGTCTAAAGCTCTACATCCTTTTTCTACTCTAAAAAGGTATCCAAGTACAAAGGCCCATGAACCTCGAAACCTTGATCAGACAGTCAGGCTACTGTTGGCACTAAGCACATGGGGTTGACATCATCAATAATGCAAAGTCAAATGGAAAACATGGTACATGACATGAAGCCGGGGTGTTGTTAGTATCGATAAGCAAAAATCTCGCGTTACGTGTGTTTACTACAATACTATAATTCCCAAGGTATGAGGTACTGAATGCCATGCAGGATTTTCAGTATCTCCCCTGAAAGCAGGAACAGAAATAGAACTGGAAGCAGTCATGGAAACAGAAACGTAGCTAATGGTAAGAGTAATATTTAGAGCAGCAGTGGTCAAAGCAATCGTAACAGAAAGTAATAGTCATAGCAATATTCGCAGCAATAACACTAGCAAAACATATAAAATTCAGGGACAATCAAAGCCTAAACCCTAAACCCTTAACCAGAAAGGAGGTCTCAGCAGACGTGAGGGCATAGAGTTTAAAACAAGCGCATTAGGCGCACCCACTGCAGGTCCCTTCACATATGTAGATGCGTATTTATGGGGGTTTCCCAAACGTTGGGGGGGGGGGG
>CAJNIZ010006652.1:0-15629 GCA_905231905.1 Symbiodinium pilosum | reverse complement strand
TAGTATTTGGGGGTCTATTTCGGGGTTCCCTGATTTTTGAAACTACCGTGTTTCTTTTTATCTTTATGCTCTTGTTAGCGGGGTGTGCCCGACCCTTTGACGCCCCTTGACCTGGCAAGCTCTGTCACGAGGCCCCTGGCCGAGGTTAGTGGAAAACCTCCGCAAAGTCCTTTGAGATTAGAGGCTCTGAGGCCCTCTGGTCCTGAAATTCGCTTGCAGAGGAGGCCTCAGGGGTGGAGAACCCCTGCCCCAGAAAAATTGGGGTTGCAAAGAGAATGTGTGAAGCGGGACATGACCTGTCACCATCGAGGGCAAGGGGTGGGCGGCCTATGTCTTGAGTTTAGGGTCTAGGGACAAGGGGTCTAAGCTTCCCCTGGGAAGTATTGGCTATGGCTCATATGACAAGACATCGTGCTCCGGCTTCCATGTGTTTCGTACAGATCACGTTGAGTATTGAGTGCTGGGGCGAGTGGAATATCCGATTGTGGGCGAACAGCCTTTCCTTCAAACTTTCTACTTGGAGGTTCGGGGGACTTAGTAAGTATGTCAATAACCCCAATAACCAATATAGTAACCCAAATCATTTCCCTTACTAACCTACTGGCTAAGTCCCCCTGACCCTAAACCCTGAACCCCAAAACCTTAACCTGCAAGTACATTCCCGTTGTAGTGCTGCATCTGATTTGGTTGCACGCCTGGTAAGCTACTCTAACGATTTAGGGTTTGGGGTTTAGGGTTTAGAGAATTTCCAGAGTGCGACCTAGGGTTTCACTCGTGGAGCATAATTAAGGTGCATAGTTCCACTCGCACGCCATGAGTTAGGTGACGTTTTTTTGGGGACCTCAGACCCGACTTATGAATACCCATGAGCCATCAAGTAACCTGAAGCCACATGACTTGAGGTCCAAAAAAAGCCGTGACCATTCTCTGGGAATCCTTGTATATAGGGTTCAGGGTGTAGGGTTTAGGGCAACATACCCCGCAACCTATTTTTATCACCATCTCCTGGTATATAGTCTGTACAAGCCTTCGTTTCCAGTTAGTTATCCATTATTCTAAGCTCTAAGTCCCTATATCCTAAGCCCGAAAATCCTGCGCCCGAAGGCCGTAACCCTAGACCTAAATCCTAAGCCCCCTAAACCTTAAATCCTAAACCCGAAGCTCTCAATCGGAAGAGCCTTGAGGTACCCAGGAATGGTGGGAAGCTCTGTCAACCCATGGACAAGGTGGGCGTGCTTGTCCCAACGGTGGTTTGGGGTTTCGGGTTTAGGGGTTTGGGGCTCTTGATATAAGTTTTAGGATCCTAGATTTCAGCCCTTAAGGAATTCGGATGCACGGAGAATCAATAGAAGGAAACAAGGCGAAATGAAATGGCGAGTGGGCTTAGATCGGGGTTCTATAGGAGTTCAGGTCCCTTCAAAGGGGGTTTTGGGCATATATATATATATATAGATAGAGAGATAGATTATGATTTGGTGTTTAGGTTTTAGGCAAGGTCATAAGGGCCCAGGGTGTGGGTTTTAGGGTTCGGGTGTTGGATTTGAGGACCAGTGCTTAAGATAATAATCCTTATGTAGCATATGGGTTTTCAAAGCAGTCCGTATATAACCCGAAATGGGGACTTCTGCCCTGGACTCCGGATTAAAGGCAGGGTATAGACGCTCATATCTAATTGCATCATGCTATGCTTCTCTCCGACCTGGAAAGGTTGAAGCTCTAAAAACAGTGAATGGAACAAACTTCTCTTTAGCCACCAAACCCTATGCTCCAGACACTAAACCCTAAATCCAAAACCCGGCCTTTGTTTTTTTTTGCGCCCGTAGGGTACCCCCAACCAGGTGGAGACAGCTCCTTGCAACACCGGGCAGATAACCCAGAAAAGTCGATTCCGGGCTTCAGGGTTGAGGGTTTAGGGGTTGAGGATTTTGGTGGTTTAGGGTTTACTGCGGCTAGCTTAAGGGGGTTAGATTGTAGGTACCTAAACCCTACTACACCCCAAAAGTATGCAAAATAATAGCCCTAAGGCCATTACTTTACATACGGTCCAGGTATACGTGATCAGGCATTTAGGGTTGAGGGTTCATGCCGACCATACGCTTCAGGGTCTGTAGTAGTGGTAGGGAGTTTTAGGATCCTTTGTTGGGCCCATTCTTTTCCAAGGAATCTCATATTTGGGAGTATTGTTGTGGGACCACCCTTTTTATGGTGTAGGCTTATGTGCACGAGATTTTGTTGGGGGATTAGGGGCCTGTACTTATCTTCAAATGAGTTTCTGTTAATATCAGCCCCGACCCTAGACCCTAAATCGTTAATATCAGCCTTATCAAGGTACCATTAAGGGTGGAAGTAGAGGTCCCTCTTGTGGTTCAGTATAGTCCCTAATTAATGTATTCCCTATTAAGGAACCCATATCCATTAATTTATGAGTGGTGACTGTAGTTCAAAAAGAAGCTTCACCGCATATAGGGCTGCTCTCCCATGCTGCAAAAGTAGCCATCATCGCTCAAGTACCTACATGTGGGGGCTTCCGCTACCAAAAACCATTCAGAACACAGTATTTGGGACCCGGAACCCCAGTACTTCAGCATTTGGGAGGGGGTTCCATAGCAGGAACGCCAATGCAATCGCAATTCTCCACTCTTTCTAGCGCAGAATTCTTGAGGATGCTGGCTAAGGAAAGCGGTTTAGGGTTTAGGAATTAGGGTTTAGGGTTCAGGGGGTGCGCATTTCTAGTGTTCAGGGACCTTACGCGCCAAGTCGGTACTGTGGTATAAAAAAACAACACCCGGGTAGACAAATGGCCTGAAATAGAATCGTTGTTTCCCAAACAACCACTTTCTAGGTATGGACCTTGGCCTACCAAGAGGCGTTTGCTTGGTGCCTACTTCTTTCCTGCGGGCGAGACTGGCTCAAGGACCCAGTACGCCAAGCCGCCTCCACCTCCGAGAGACTACCGGGTCTGCAAGCGGTGCCGGCAGACCTACCTGATGAGGCGACCAGAAGGAGTGGTGCGACGAATGCGGCTACGGGAACTACAGGTCGAGAGCGTGGATCATCCGCGCAAAGGCCTAGGCGCAGAGCGCGAGGCCGAAGGCCCAGCAAGCCCATGTACCTCCTCAATGGCAAGGTCAAGGAAGGGGCCTTACGACCACTTCCAACAACTATTGGATTTCTGCGTGTTCAGCTACCCAGGCAACCCCTAATCCGAACACCCAAGCCTTAACTCCAAAGCCAAATCCAAACTTTTCCATCCTGCCCTATCTATCTTCCTCTATCAACTTCTCTTCAATCGTGAGGACTTGTTCAAGCACAGGGGCAGTCTAAAGTACCTCCCGTCAACCCTTTAAATCCTGGAAATTAAAGCGATTCAAACTCCAATGCTTCCAAATGCAGGCCTGACATGTTTGTTTTTCCAAAGTTTAGGGTTTAGCGTTTGTGCTTCTTTCATGTGGGGCTTTTTAAGGGACCCTTAACAGTGGACATAGGGGGCTCTTTTGTATTTTAATATAACCCCTTGGAAGAAACCCATGTCCATTATTTATATGTAGGAAATATTGAACCCCAAAACCTTGAGCCTAAACCCTATCTCTATATATATATATATACACATATATGTATATACCCCATTAAATTACGTAGGGAAGATTGATTGTTTTGTCATGTGGCAGTTTCAACTCCAGGGTGCAAGGGTCGATCTTGCCAGAAACGCCCAAAACTTGCACCATGAAGCTTCGATTCCTGTGCAAATTACAGAATTAAGGAGCCATAATCTAAACCCTTTAGTGGGTTTAAAAGGGGATTATCTAGGGGATTTCAGGGGTTATTAAGGGAGATACGAGGAGTTTAGATTATAGTTTATATGAGCCGTATCTTGTACCTTCCGTTCCCTGTTTTTGCCATGTGCCAAGGCATTGTGAAGACTCCCAGTGTGTAGATGGCGTCTGGGGGGAGTGGAGCGAGTGGGAGCAGAGAGCCCAGGAATTGAAATTGCAGGGTCTAGGGGTTTGGAGTTTAGGGCTTAAGCCCTAAACCCTAAAACCTTAAATCCTAGACCCGAAGCCTTAAAGTCATTTAGGTTTTGGGTTTGGGGATCTTGGGTGTCTTAGATGGTGTAGGGCTTGGGTAGGGTATTGATTCCACCCAGCAGCAGTGTGTTATAAGGGTACTAGCACGAAGCGTTTTAAGAGGCCTTAGGGTTTAGGGCTTAGGGTTGAGGGTTTGGGGCTTAGGATTTAGGTTTTAGGGCTTAGGGTTTAGCGTTGGGGTTTGAGGTATAGCGCAGTTACTATCAACCTTTACTGGGCGGGAGCAGTACCGACGGCATAGCATGTGGTTTCGATCTTAGAGTTCCCTGGACGTTCCCTGATTTTCTGTCGAGATTTCTGTTATCTGTGCTATTCAGAGCCAGCATCATTTCTAGCAGAGTCCAAGGAACTTACAGTTACAACCCAAACCACAAACCCTAAGTCAAAGGACACTTGCCATTTCGATTCCCATTCCCGTAAGCCCCCTGAACCCTAAATACCCAAAACACCCTAAATACCCAAAATACCCTAAATACCCTAAATACCCTAAACCCTATACCCTAAACCCGAAACCGCAATGTAACCCTAAATCCTAAACCCGAAACCGCAATGTAATTTGGTAGTTTCCCTAAACAAGGGGACCCCAATATAGACCCCCAAATACTATAGTCCTTATTATGGGGACCCCCAAAAAGGTACCTAAACCCAAAATACCCTAAATACCCTAAATACCCTAAATACCCTAGACCCTTAACCCTAAACCCGAAACCGCAATGTAATTTCTACCCGGGTTCCTAGCAACTCAAAGCTTTTTGGCGGAGAAAAGAGGTTCATCGATTCGGAGGAAAAAGGGTTCGTTATGAGGATAGGGTTGATCAGGGTTTAGGGTTTAGGGTTTAGGGTATTCAGGGTTTAGGGTCTAGGGTTCATGATGAGGAAAGGAGCTATAGCCTACATTCCTCAAAGGGGGGATATATAGGGGATCCTATAAAGGATTACTGCAGGTATTATTAAGGGGGACTACTAGGAGGTTAGACTATAGCTCGAATGAGCTGGACAAAGTAGCGCGACATCAACTGACCTCATTCCAAATGGCTTCAAATGCCTTAGCCCTAAACCCGTCAAATATTGAAACTACCTGAACCCCCAAAATATGCAGATTAGTGGCCTCTTGGGCTATATTTAAGGGTTTTGGGTTATTGCCTACTTCTGGGGTCCAGGTAATCTTAAAGTGGCCCTACGATCCTATATCGGCGGTGCGAATCGCTCATTCGAATGGGGCTCTTTGCGCACGTCGACGTCTGGGATATGCTTCGATCGCTGCATGAGGCGTTAGAAATGTCGTCTACAGGTCATGAACATCCTGTCGAAGCATGGTTCGGCCCACACCCAAGCCTTGTTGCCAAGACAAGTGTTGTGCCACCCCGTAAACAGAGGTGGTGTCATGGTGGCCTTCCATCATGCATGGCCCAAAGGTCACAACATGTTGTCAGTGAGTGTAGCTCCCTCTGCTTCCAGCTTTCCACCCAAGAAAGCATGAGGTCCTTGGGAGTGGGCTGAGGGTTTAGGGTTTAGGATTTTAGGCTTTAGGGTTTAGGGTCGAGGGTTTAGGGTTTAGGATTTAGGGTTTAGGGTTTCAGGTTAGGATTTAGGGTTTAGGATTTAGGGCTTAGGGTCTAGGATTTAGAGTTTAGGATTTAGGCTTTAGGGTTCAGGGTCAGTGTCAGCTGTACTGCTGAAGCTACAGTGCTTCAGTCCATAAGCTACTTGACGGTGCCTGCAAAGCTAGAATATATATGGTTTGTTGGCAAGGCAGGAATTTCTGGTAATATAACCCTTTTGTCATGTAGTCCCCTACTACTGTAGCCGCCTAGCTTCCAGTAGGATTATTCAAGGACGGGGTAGGAGGGCAATCCATGACTTTACAAACCTCGTACAAGTACCGGCGCCTGTATCTGCAGCAAGAGAAGCGATTGCGACTACCTTGCGACCCCGCACACTAAACCCTGTATACCATCAGCCCTAGATCCCAAACCCTAAACCCCTACCTGGACCCCAAAAGTAGGCAAAATAATGGCCCGAAACCCCTAAAATACAGCCCAAAGAGCATTAATGTACATATTGTTGGGGTTCAGGTAAACCCCAAACCGGTAAACCCTAAGTCCCTACACAGTAAAGTCCAACCCCTACAACGTAGCTTTTTCCAGACTTCCGGCCCAAGGTCGTGCTCCAGTACTTGCCAGGGAGGGGTCACATGGCGTCAGATGCTCAGCATGGCTTTAGGTTTTAGGGTCTGGGGTTTGGGGATTTAGTTTGGGGTTAAGGGCATTACGGGTCTAGAGGTTTAGGGGAAAGGGATGAGGGTGTGGGGGTTCGGGATCAGTTTAGGGTTACGGGCGTTAAGGGTTTAGATTTTTAGGTGATAGGGTTTTGGGTTTGGGGGCTGGGCTTTCGGCTTGTGCTTTCAGGGTTTCAGGGGCACTGACCCCCATTTTGCCTAGACTCCCCGAATATCCCAAGATGCCCGAAAGCCTTAGAGGTCGGATAAGGGGTCTCCTCCCTCGGTCTAGGGTTTAGGGTTTAGGATTTGGGATTTTCAGGAGCAACGCTTACGGGATTTCACTGCAACTTTAGCCCAATTAGAACCAGAACCCTAAACCCTAAGGGGATTCAGGCGGACTTGAAGTTGGGTGAGAAGTACAACTATAAGTAGGCCGTGTTTACTCTGAACCTCCGAGGACCCTAAACCCAGAACTAACCCTGAGCCGTTCTACAGTCTTCATAAACCCTAACCCTCTAAATCCAAAACCCTAAATCCTAAACCCTAAACCCTCAATCCTAACCCCTAAACCTTATAAACTTAGAGCTTTAGGGTAAAAACCTGAACTTCTCGCCGCCCAGGCTCACGGTCCGTCCAGATGGAAGCAAACGACTGCGGCCATCCTCCTTTGGGCTCCGGACTTGGGGTTTTTCGATATGGTTTAGGGTTTTAGGGTTTTGGGTTTTAGGTTTAAGGGTTTAGGGGTTTGGATATGGTTTAGGGCTTATAGGGCATCCCAAACCTGTTTCCCTAAGGGTCCAAGTACCCAATATTTAGGTACTTCGGATTTGGGTAATAGTGATTATAGTACAGGTTTTGGGGGAGTATATGGGTGGTTGTCAAAATTATGGTCCCTTTTTGGGTGCCCTGAATATTAGGTGTCGTATTATAATAGGGATCCAAAAAGGGGCCATAATTTTGACAACCACCCATGTGGTTTAGGGTTTAGGGTTTGGAGTGTAGGGTGTGGGGGTTTAGGGTGTAGGGTTTAGGGTGAAACCCTAAACCCTAAGGTTTAGTATGTAGCGTTGAGGGTTTAGGGTTTAGGAGGATGGCTTGAGATTTGCTGGGGCCTCAGGGGGTTCAAAACTTATGCATAGTTGTGGCTCTCACCTGCTAGAAGCTTTTACCTGACTAATGGTGGGGCCTGCGAGTACAAGCTACATGGTATAATTTCACATTATTCACACTGAGCCTCAAATAGAGGCTTTGCGCAAATTCCTGGTACAGCTTAGTTAGGCTTCCATGGTTGTGTCTTTCGGCGGGTCGTGAGCACTGGTCCGGCGAGCCTTGTAACAACGGGAGCTATCTTGGTTCCCACATCCCAGAACCCTTGACAAAAGGGCCCAACAAATGAAGCCCCAAATCAATGTCCGCAGTATTACATTTTAAAAAGCTGCATGGGGAACATCAATGCGGGTTTCCACATTTGGACCCTTTACAGGATTCAGTTTCTGTTTCACATTGACTAGGGAACTGTATAGAAGCTAGTCCCAACAAGGTAGTGCGTTGTAACGTTGGTAAGCCTAAATAAACAAACCTATCCTCAACCCTGAAACCCCCAAGAGAAAGTAAACTTCAGCTTTCTTAGGGGCCCAATTCTCATGTTTTCCTGGATCCTCTACCAGGGGAAGAGGAAAAGCGGGTCCCAAACCATAATTAGTTGTAATAAACCTGGACCCTCAGAATCTTAGCCCTACACCCTGAACCCTAAACCTAACACCCTGCCCTGCAATCCACCCGCTAAGAACCTCAAACACTATTCTCCCAGCAAAAGGCTCTGAGCCCCGGAATGAAACATGCAGCCGCACTTCAGGGTTGGAGTGCGCTGGGTCGTTGTTGGGTGTAATTTTGCATGTTTATGTAAACCTGAGCCCAATATAGATTTGGAATGGTGAGTTGAAGAGTACCTCAACGGTATTCAACTGTTGCAGCACTGTGGTCCCTGTCTGAAGCATCATCGTGCCTCAGTTTCTGTACCCTAAGCCCTAGACCCTAACCCCTAACCACCAAAAGCCCCAAACCCTACACCTTAAATTAAACATTAGACCCTAACGATGGCCTAATGTTGGGAAACCCGCGCATCCCTCTATACCCCATTATAGTAGTTTCCATTTTCTTTTCCATTATCCCCATATAAACCCCAATATACTATGGTAGTTTCCATTTATTTTCCATTATCCCAATATAACCAATACTCTGGCTGAGGATACTCGATGGAGCATTCTGGCTGTAACTACGACGTCGTGTGCAGTCCAAACCAAGACTGCAGGCACCACCCATCTGATAACGGTTTTAGGGTTTAGGGTTTAGGGTCTAGGGTCTAGGGGTTCAGGGTTTAGGGTTTAGGGGTTTAGGGTCTAAGGGTTTAGGGTTTAGGGTTAAGGGTTTAGGGTCTAGGGGTTATCAACTAGCCTGAATGTCAGGGGTTCTGGAATTAGATGAGTTTGTCCATGAAACACGGCAGCGGGAGCGACCCCCCAAGGGTCATTCAAGTTACCTTTGAAGCATGAGCTATGACACATGACACTTTTGCGTCTCAACTCGCCCGGACATTCAACCCTCAACCTCAAACTTTAAACCCTCAACCGCGTCAAAAAGTCTGCAGTCAGGGCGCAGGAGACACAGGATTTTTGACCGACTTGGAGGTCTGTGTTACTGACCTTTAATAACTGTTGTTACAACCCAACCAAACAGTACCCAGGGGTCATTAAGTAACGTATAACCAGAGTATGGTTACAGTTACAAGTGGTTACAATTGCCATCATGCTCCTCCAAGTACAGACCCAGTTACCTGGCAAATGCGTTTCTGCTCATTCGGTTTAAGGCTTAGTAAAAAGGTGCCCTTATAACCTGCATCTGTGGCTAAGCGGGGCTACATAAGATCTCTGTAGGCCTCCTCTAATCGTGCCCACATGACTACTACCCACATGGATACCTAAACCCTAAACCCTAAACCCTTTCCGTGGACTTGGGGCCTCTTCATCGCCACGTCACATGGTAATGCAATTGCAGAATCAGAAAGATTTACCAACATGTTTACAGGCATAAAGCGTATTTTTAACACATATAGACCCGACAATAGTAGCCGTTGAAACTTACACATACGAGCTTGAGGGCAGCCTCCATCGTGGACTTCCCTGAGACCTAAAATGTTTCAAAGACTCTGCGGAAGATTCACTCAAATGATCGGGGCCTGGGGTTAAGGGTTTAGGGATTAGAGTTTGGGGCTTCGAGTGTGGGGTTTAAGGCTTAGGGTTTAGGGCTCAGGGGTGAACTTCTTGAAGGTCTCCTGAGCATGTTGGGTCTGTCTGCGGATCTGTCAGGGTTTAGGGCTGAGGGTTCAGGGTTTAGGGCTGAGGGTTTCAGGGAGTACAAGGTATCTAGGTGAGAGACCGTCGCAGCCGCATAGTCCCAATATTGGAGATGTTTTGTGAAGGTCCTAAAGAATATTCATCTAGAGGAGGGATCAGAAGCCGTTCCATTGTATCAGAATCCTGCACAAGTGCTTCATGGGGGGTTTGCCTGAACATCAAGTATAGTATAGTTTGGGTCAAGCCCCCACCAGTAATGGATATCACAAGGCAGTATTGTAGGTATACTAAGGCCCTATAAATTACATAATTATCAAGGCGCTATTGCTATAGGGGGGTTGACCTGAAGTGTAGCCCTGGAACCAGTATCCCATGCCCCTTCCGAACGGCCTAGACCCTGCACAACCGTACGCCCCAATCTCCAAAGCACTTCACCAACGTTGGGTGCTTTTGAGACCCCGTAATCCGATGTTCATACATCAGCTTTAGGGTTTAAACTTTGGGCATAGGGGTTTAGGGCCCTTATATACCTCCATATTCCCAGTTTGTGCCGCTACAGCCCAAAACAAGGGTTCAGGATTTAGGGCTACCAGGGTCCCTGAGTGCCTCCTCAAGCCCCCGGAAGGTTCGGCGACTGGTACGACTGGGGCTCGTGCACTTCCAGATGCTATGGCGTCAGAGAGTGGTGACCTCAACCGTAGCGTGGTATAGGCATGATGTCGACGTTTCTCTTTTTTCTTTATATAGTCCCCAAAGGGGACCCCCGATGTCCCAAGTGTCCCCTGCTCATAAACGCATACATACGAATACATATAAACAGACATGCAGCATATTACATGCGTATATGCATACATGCATGAATACACACATACATGCATGCGTGCGTGCATGCATGAATGCATGCATGCAGGCATACAGACATTCATACAGACGGACATACATACATAGAGCCCGCAAGCTGTTGTTATCTGCTATCGAGCACATCTTCGGAAGTACATAGAACGTCATCGAATTGGGGAATGCTCTGGATTCAGGGTCTGGATTTGGGCGAATGATCTGCTGCACTGTTTTGCCAACCCTCTCCAATTTGCAGTGCGATTGAGCTGGCAGACCCTAAACATCCCAGTACGCGCATGCAAGGTTTTTCAGGTACCAACGACTTGTTAGATTATAGCATTTAGGACCCAAGGCTCTGTCATTTGGGTACTTCTGCAGATGAAGGAAATCTCTCACTACATACTTTACACGGTAGGACTTGCAGCGCAGTGGGGGTTAAGGTGGTACAAGAATTACTCTATCCAAACTTGCACCCGAAGCTCTAAACCGTAAACCCCTATCCCAAAGTTATACATGTCAAAAGAATTCATAATATGACCCCAACATATACCCCTTTCTACAGTAGTTTCCATCTTCTTCTTCATTATTCCTATATAACCCCGATATAACAGTGTTGCAGAGTGGGATCACAAACCTTAGCCCCCAAAGCCAAAACCTTCTCCGCCACAGCCGGCTATAATCCCAGGGGCCTGAGGAGGAAGCCTAAGCTCTAAGCCCTAATGCCTAAATCCTAAAACCTTGAAAACCCCAAACCCCAAGCCCCTAACCCCTTGAGAACCCCTAAACCCCGAAACACTAAACCCTTAAACCCCAAACCCGTAAACCCTAAATCCTTAAGCCCTAAACCCCTAAACCCTAAATCCTAAACCCAAATCCCGGTACACTGTATAAGTCTATAACTAACTCCTAAGGCGCAGCCGCAAGATCGCGCAGCACGGACGAGGCGGCTGGTGAGTTCTGATATCTTTGCAAGGGAAATGTTGCGGGTTTAGGGTTGAGATGTGAGGGTTTATGGTTTAGGATGTATAGGGTTTGGGGTTTAGGGATTGGGGTTTAGGGTTTAGGGGTTAGGGTTTAGGGTTTAGAGGTTTAGGGTTTAGGGGGTAGGGTTTAGGGTTTAGGGTTTAGGGATTGGGGTTTAGGGTTTGGGAGTTAGGGGAGACTGCTACTGGGACTCCTTAAATGCAACCTGCTGAGCAGCTATAGTTTTTTTCCTTGGTAGACCCCCCACCTTGTAATGTTGATACAGTAGGAATATAAGAGGACCCTAACATCTTCACCATTGTCACTTATAGTCACTATTACTGAGTGGGGGGTTCACCTAAGTTACAGCCTAGGTTTAACCTTGGTTGCTTGGGAGAGGGAACGTATATCTCGCTCATGATGACAGTTACTTTGTTGGTGATGAGTAACGCCCATTTCAGAAAAATGTTGTATGTAAGTACGTAGACCAGTTGAGAACCAAACCAGGTATCAAATCGAAACATGAAGTGGAAACCGGGTCTTCTTAGGGGTTGTAGCAAGGCTGCAGTGTAGGAGCCCGATTTAGAACACGGCTTTAGGGTAAACTCTTCTGTAGTTATAAATGTGAACTATACTCTAAACTCCTCAAAGGGGCGTTTTAGGGGGGATTATGCAGGGGATTAGGGCTTATTCAGGGGGATACTAGGAGTTTAGACTATGGCTCATATGGGGATTTGGAGGGAAATGACTAGTGATAGCGAATACTGAGGCCTCCAAAGAAAGCTGTCCTGGAACCACATTGGGAGTACCTGTTCTCTTTCGGCCCTGCCTGTGAAGCTAACAAAAACTCGAACACTCTAACTTAGGTGGACCCCCCACCCAGTAATAGTGACTATTATGGGTAATAAGATTATATTAGGGTCCTCTTATATTCCTATTATATCACTATTACAGGGTGGGGGGTCCTCCTAAACTCTAACCCAAAAGTCTGAATCGCAACCTAGCCCCAAACCATTCTCAAACCATGACACCTGCCATACGCAACCCCGAGTGGGCTCATGCTCAAATAGGGGGATTGAAAGTAGGGTTATAAGCCCATTGCTGAAAGGTTCCTAAGTCCTATGAACGCTCCAAGAGAAAACTGGGGCCCAAATCGGAACCTTTCAACCCTTACAGTCATTCTTACCCAGCGAGCCCGATACTCATTGAATAAGGAATAGAATTCTGTTGGACCCCCCACTCTGTAATAGTGGCTTTCTATAAGGGATAATGAGGATTATAGTAGGGTCTTGTTATATCCCTATTGTACCACTATTGCAGGGTGGGGGGGGGGGTCCTCCTAAAAATGTATCCTAAATGGCATGAGGATCTCTTCCCTGATCTCTACAGGGTATGTGGGGGTTTCCCAAAATTAGGGGTCCCCTTTTGGGGGCGTACTTATAATCAGGACTACAGTATTTTGGGGTCTATATTGGTGTCCCCTTATTTAGGGAAACTACCATCTGTCTGAATTCATTGTGTCTCGAAGAGGTTTGCACAGGTTCCCCTCTCCCTTTTCAAGCTATGTACTGTTTAAGTACTCGGACCTTTATTAAAAAAAAACCACGCCCTGAACCCTAACCCCTCATTACAACCCTGGAACATAAAAACTTCAATCCAAAAACGCTACACCCAAAACACAGCCCTAAGCCTTAAAACATATAGATACCCTAAACTAGCCAGGCACCGGAGCTTTTTGCATGGGCGGCCTCCGCGAGACAACCCCCTGCGCTGTTGCCCGGGTCCTAGCCTAGCGTTTAGGGTCCAGAGCTTCTAGGATTTTAGGGTTTCAGCTTGAAACTTCCAGGACCCTAAACCCTAAACCCCATAAACCCTAAACTCTAAACCCTGATGGTTTTTGGCCAAAGGGTGTAGGGTTCAGGGTACCGGGTGGTTCCTGCGCCCTTGACAGAATCCCGCGCTTCCTTCGACTACTCGTGCTTTTGGGCGATCAATTTTGGATACCTGAACCTCTAAAGTATGCAGAATAATGGCCTTTTGGGCTATATTTACGGGTTTGGGGCCATTATGTTTACCTACGTTTTGGGTCCGGGTACACCCCTAAACCCTCTTTTGGGGTCCAGCTAGTTGTTGAGGTCCAGGTTGTTTGGGATACTCGAGATTTCCGGAGTTAGGCTCCCGGAGGGGGATTCGTGTTTCACTTTTTGACTTGGGGGGTTGCAGAGTTTAGGGTTTGGGGTTTACGGGTTGGGGTTTGGTGTTTAGGGTTTGGGGATTTAGGGTTTAGGGTTTGGGGTTTAGGGTTTAGGGTTTGGGATTTAGGGTTTAGGGCAGACATGGCCCCTGCCCCCATACCTGAAAACCGTGACCCTATGAGTTGACAAGCCTTGGGGCAGATGCTCGAAACCGTTGGCTGTGAACCTGAAATCCTATAGTCCCCCTTAAGTCGATAGAAAAATTGATATATAAGGATCTTATCTGAATAGCCCCAAAGCCATATTCTATCTACTTAAGGGTGACTATATACCTGAAGCCTTG
This sequence comes from Symbiodinium pilosum, assembly GCA_905231905.1. Classification (NCBI taxonomy): domain Eukaryota; class Dinophyceae; order Suessiales; family Symbiodiniaceae; genus Symbiodinium; species Symbiodinium pilosum. Next base: position 1,632 of record CAJNIZ010006652.1, on the reverse strand, counting down.
AGACTAGTAGACCAAGCAACTAAGCCCTGAATCCTAAACCCTTATACATGCTTGGCTGTCTTCTGCCTGGCTGTTAGGACTTTAACTTTTTGGGTTCGCTATTTTCTGTATTAAGGAGGCTAAAAAATTAACTTTTAGGGTGGGTCCTAAAGACAGCTAAGTACAAGTTTGGGAACTTCCTTAGGACTTAGGGATTTGCAGTGGGTAAATAGAATAAAGGAAATTTCCAGTTGATAACATCGTAATCCCTATGGCAGTATTATGGGAACTGCTGTGACGTACCCGCCTCTGAAGGCGTCAATAAGTTCGGGTAAAGTTTTTAGCCCGCCATGGCTGCTTTGCCCGTCCCTGGAATCAACGCCTCGATGAGTCAGCTGTATGCCTGGTCACGGTCATTGACCAAAGAAGCTCGACTCGAGGCAGCTGCGGCGTTAAACACATAATAAGCAATGGCATTTCCAAAAAAACATGATCATTGACAATGATGCGCAGGAGTTGGCTGTCCTCACGTACCGCATGCGCCATTGCAACCGCGTTCTTCAAGAGGAGCAGGCCGAGCTGCTGAAATGGCTCAACATTGTGGGCGGCTATCCGCTATATGTGCCGCCTGGCCATTCAATTCATACGTTGGGTAGTGTTACCGCAAACCTCGAACTTAGCTCTCCACTTGAAGGTTATTGTTACTGACCTCCTGCTCATGGTACTTTTTAAACCATTTACGCCCTTCCAAAGTTAGCTGATATGGTGGTTGCACAAAACAAGGGGACCCAATATGTACCCAAAAATATCATAATCCTTATTATGGGGACCCCCAAAATGGTACCCCTAAATTTGAGGAAGCCCCCATATGGTCACACCAGGAACCTCCCTTCGGAGCTTTCCAAGACTCCTGTCCCGAATCCCTAACTAAATCCTGTAGTCCCCTTAAGTAGATAGAATATGGGATATATGGGATCTTACTATAATATACCCAAAGCCATATTCTATCTACTTAAGGGGGACTGTACACTCTTATCATTGCACCTTACTCCCTAGATCCAAAACCCCAAACTCTATGTCCTGAACTCTTCTTCTTAGAAACTAGACCGCAAACCCCATATCCTGCACTTTCAGCCCCAAATTCCCTACATCCTAATCCTAGGTAACCCTAAATCCTACACCCTAAGCTTTAGACCCTAAGCCTAAATCCTACAACCCCGAACCTGGAACCCTTCCCTCAGGAGGAGGGCTGCCCGCATGCGGGGAAAAACTTTTCGGCTCTGGACTGCAAGATCTCCGACTGGTCTAGCCGGGGGCCTGGGGATGGTATAAGCAGGGTCCAGGGTGGGTTAAGGGTTCAGGGTTTAGGGTATAGGCTTACGCAGGGCCATTCATGGTGGACATGATTAGGGGCCCCTTCGGAAAAGTCATAGTCCCTACTAGGAGCCCATGTCCACTTATTATACTGGAACTATTGACTCTAGCTCACATAGGGATTGTTCTACAGGCCCTTGTAAAGAAGGGACCATTTGGAAAGCATGAATCTTGACCGACAGGGGAACCTGCCCTATGGCCGTGTTAAGGGCAGATATTTTGAACAAGCTACCATACCTTTTAATGGTTTAAGGTCCTACAAGGTTCCTGAAAACAATT
>CAJNIZ010006650.1:0-17002 GCA_905231905.1 Symbiodinium pilosum | reverse complement strand
GGCTAGTTTCCCAGTAAATTTCTTTTGAAATTTGCTTTTGCCCTAATAACGGTGGATCTTTGGGTTGCATATATAAGCATAAAAAAAGGTTCAGCGTTTAGGGGTTTAGGGGGGCTGTTGGGTTTCTAGCTTGGCATTAGAATTCCAAGGGTCAGGGTTTAATGGGGTTTTGCAGATGTTTCAGCTTTAGCTCTCTTTAGTTTTTGCTCCTGGGCTTGGGCAGATTGGGGGGTTTCATCTTTAGGAGAACAGACCCTGATATGCAAGAGTGTTGAGAGAATAAGGACTGTCCAATCAGCGTCTCCACCCAGCAAAATTAGCCCCGCATAGCCCGCAATATGGAATCCTGCCCATAACCTCCTCATAATCTCGTAATGGTAGTTTCCCAAAATAGGGGTACCCCACTATAGACTCCGATCTATTGTAGTCCTTAGTATGGGTCCCCAACAAGCTACCCATAATTTTGGGCAACCCTCATAATCCCTAGGTCCCTAACAAGCGCCCTTTCTGCGAAACCCCCGGCATCGCCGCGACGTTGTTTTTGTTTCTTGGCCCCTGGAAAAAGAACCGCAGCAGGTGGCCATCAGCGGGGCTTCCATTGGGTTAGGCCCCCCTCTAATAGAGCTTACTAGGACCATGTGGAGGCCGTAATATAATCACCACTATCTGTTGTGGTCACTAGTAGCAGGTGGGGGACCAACCTAGGGCTGCCATTAATAGGGGGAAGCTCAGTACATAAAGACGCCAAACTAGTAGTTACCTTACTATCGAGACTCGCCAAAAAGAGGCGCGTAAGTTCTCCATTGGAAACTCCAACACTCCAAGCACCATCCGTATTCTGATTGCTGATTTAGCTTGAGTGGTGGGTGGAACGGAAGCCCAGGAGCTCAGACTCCTATATCGCAGGCAAATTACGCATTATTTGCGCATGAAACCGAGATAGCAACTTTGGTCGCAGGATCCCTGCACACGCCTTTTGTAACATCATTGCGACCCTTGGGGTGTGCTATGCGTGCCTGCTTCCTCCGCATCGAAGTTGCCAACGTCTTCGTCATCTTCGGGCGTGGCCTCCGTGAGTGGGCTAATTTGTCAAGCATCCCAGGACCTTAAACAGTAAGGATTCCTTAAACTTACAACAGCAGTTTCCCTTTTTGAAACATTGAATCAATGTTGGCAATGGTCTTAAGATAAGGTAGGGGAATAAATCAAGATTGGCGAAGTGGCATTGGGAAGAACAATGTCTTGCTTTTTGCAGGACACTCCAGCGCAGGCCTAGAGGTACAAGTAACAAGACTCTCCCGGGCACTCTTCATTGGGGATATATGATAGGGCCCTAGTAGCGGTTAACCGGGGATACTTGGAGGGCCTTTCGAAGCAAACATGAGTCATATCCGACCACAATCTGACCTCCAAGAGTGAGCCCCCTAAAGGCAGTAGGTTGCTGCCAAACCATGGAGAAAAGTTGACAAGGGCTTCTGAGAAAATAGAACTTTCTCTAGTGCTCAAAATGATCCATATAGTAGATACCATTTTCCAGATTTCAGGGCCAAGCCAGCGCGAATAAGGCATACACGTAGGGACTAAGTGCGAATGGGAACGCCTCCACATCGCAATGCAATCCTCATTGAACCCTTGCAATCCCCGCACGCAGCACGGAAACGCAGCACCATGTCGCTTCGATCGATCAAAGGGTGCCTTTTCATGCTACACATACACATACATATGCATGTGTATGTGTACATATATGAATATATATATATGATTTGTATATACATATATATATATCATATGTGAGCAGAAGCTTATTTCCTACCAGAAACCCTTATTCCTGCGGATGTTGGCAATTCGATACGTCGACCCGAACTCCTCAACCTTGACCGCCAAAGGTTACACACCTACGACAGATCCCCCTAAACGGGTTTAGGGTTTAGGGGTTTAGGGGTTTAGGGGTTTAGGGCCCTAAACCCCTAACCCCTTTAAGGCCCCCCTATATACATCCAGACTTCATGTTCATTCTCCAGTTTCTTTCCCATTCGACTCTCCATCCTTCAGAACCCCTAGTCCGAACTCCGAAGCCCAGGACAATTAACTAACTGGGTTGCTGTTAAGGAATTTAATTTAAGTTACCATAATGGGTATATATGGTAAATAATAGGGTTTCCCCAATATAGTAACTTAATTTAAGTTCCGTAACAGCGACCCAGTTAAAACCCCGCTCGCCTCCGCCGTCGGCGAATTCTCACCCTGCTCAGGCGTTGGTCTGGCGAACCTTGCATGCTGCTTCTACTAATGCTGTATATCTTGACTCAGGGTGTATAGTCCCCCTTGAGTAGAATATGGGGTAGTAGATCTTGATTTTTTCCCCTTTGCCGTTTCCTCTGCCACCACCCCTTCCCGCCCCGCCCTGAGCCCCCTCTCTCTCTCTCCCTCCCGTTCATCTCATTCTGATGGGTACGCAGCACTGGCTTCTTTCAAAGAACGACGCAGTACGGTCACCAAGTGTACTCGTTGCCAGCGGGTGCCATCAACGCATGGATCAAAGCGGTCAAAGTTTCTAAACACATTGGTTGCGTTAGTCCAAGGTTGGGAAGGCCGGCAACGCAACTTCCCGCCAACACACATCCTAAACGTCTAACACCTAAGTGTGCTTCTCGGACTTTGTGTGCAGAGCTTACTTGCAAGTGAAATCCCAAGTCCTGACCCCAAAGCCTCGCTAACCAAATCTCGTATCTAAATACTCCTGAAAACTTATGGCAAACCCTCCCCACCCCAAGGCCGTGACCTGCAAGCTCAAACGCGAAGTTCTTGCATTGGAGGTTTTGCAATGGGGTCAAGGTAACTTGCGATTCTGTGGCAGGTGTGGGCTCTGGATGCCTCATCTCCATCCCAAACCCTAAGCTTTAGGGTTCAGGGATTAGGTTTTAGGGGTTAGGGTTTAGAGTCTAGGATTTCGAGTTTTTTAATTCAGAACCAGAAATCTGGAGGGCTCCAAACAGTCCAACCATGGCTTAAGCAAGCATGAAACTCCAGGGAAGGTGCAGGCTACCGGGAGACTTCCGCCATATTTGTTGCAATTCGCCGGTCAGAACATCCTAAAAGTAACTTCTGGATACTACACCCTAAACGGCACATCCAATGTATACCCCTCAGGGTCCAAGGACCAAAATAGTGGGGGTTTAGGGCCCAAATACCATTGATATTATAAAGTCTTTGGGCCCTAAAACCCTATCAATTGGGTCCTTGGACCCTTATAAAGTCCCCATATATATTCATATGTCCCCCGATACCCCCTTTAAAGGGACCCTATTATTGGATCCTTGGACCCTTGGGGTACTGCTTCAAACTTCCCCTGAATGATGATGCACCACCTGACGCCTGGAGCTCCGCCCTATACACTCTACCCAAGGGCTGCTATGTAGTTCCTTTTTGGGTCTGTTATGGTTTTGGGGGCTAAGGGTTATAGTATTATACTACTCAACAAGGAACTACATAGGAGGGCGTGGGCAAACTTCGAAGCCCGACTTCACCAGAGATGTGAAGAACATGCGGGTGTGGCTGGCTGTCTGGCTGGCTGGCTGGCCTAAATCGAATAGAAGTTTCGTGCTTTGTTTACCAGATCGCTGATACTTGGAATGCGTTGAGACACTCTTGCATACCTGGGCAGAACAAGCAGGAGCTCCTGAATCCACAAGCCTCAAATCCCCAAACACCGAAATGCTGCTGACCCCAAACCCTCCCAAACTTAGAATCCCTAAATCACAAAACATCCGAAAGCTTTGGACCCAAAAGCCACCCCAAACCAAAGCTTCTGTGCGCAACCCCCGGCACCCTGAACCTGTTGTCGCCCAACCCTCGCACCCCAAACAGCTTTTGTTCCCAAACCTCCACACCCAAAAAATGCTGAACCCCAAACCCCTAAACCCAAAAGTTTGTAACCCCAAGCCCCCGACATCCAAAAGTTGTTGACCCTGAGCCTCCCACCCAAAAGTGTGTTGACCCCCAAAAGCTCACCACCCAAAAGCTTTTGACCCCCCAAAACCTCCGCCCACAATCAAATAACAACGAGACCAATAACAATAACAATGATCACAACAATAATGCAAATAATACTAAGAATACTATCTAGGAACAATACGTAATACTAATAGTAGGAATAATAACTACAACAAAAATAACAGTACTAATAAGAATACTGCAACTCTATTTTGAGTGGCGGACTTCATCATGTTCTGTTTGGCGAGGTTGAGTCGCTTCATCATGTCCTCCGCCTCTTCCTGAAGCCAAAATAAAGGGGTGTAGGGTTTACGGGGCTTCGGGGTTTAGGTTTTCAAGGGGTTTAGGGTTTAGGGGTTTAGGATTCAAGGTTTAGCGAGTTTAGTGAGTTTAGGAGTGATAGCTCAGGGATCCCCAAAGACTTGAAGCCCTAGGGGTTAGCCCGCAGGGGCTATCAAAATTGTATCTGTGCGAGTCTTGTGCGAGGTTTGTGCGGGTTTCGTGCATTGTTGCGTTTTGCTTTTAGCCCCAGCACTATTCAAGTCCTACTCATTCAGGGCTTGAGGGCTTTGGGCAAACTATTTAAAGTATAGGGATAAGGGATTATTGTCCCCCTTAAGTTAGATAGAATGTGGGATATACGGTGGTCTTATTATAACATACCCCAAGCCATAATCTATCTACTTAAGGGGGACCATAAGGATTACGGTTTGGGGTGTAGTCTCCGCCTACAGGATTCTGAAAACCACTGAGGAGGAAATGATCGTCAAGCAACTGAACCATAAACCCTAAACTCTAACTTACTGGGGGCTTGTAGGGAGATAGGGAATATAATCCCTATATGAACTCTATATAGTGTCTTCCCCTATCGACTACTAAGTCCCAGTACGTAAAGACTAAACTGTTGGCTTCACCCTAAATGTCCAAGGATCCAAATAATGGGATTGTAGGGCCCAAATACCATAATATTAATGGTATTTGGGTCCTAAAACCCTATTATTTGGGTCCTTGGACCCTTAGGGTCTTGTACCAACTTAGAGGAGAACCGCACGAGTAAATCACGAAGAGGGGCTCCTACACAAAGGCGCATCATTGCGGGGATTTAGAGCTCAGGCTGTAGGGATGAGGGTTAGTGTTTAAGGTGTTTAGGGATTAATGCTGAGGGATTAGGCTTCAGAGTTGAGGTTTGAGGGATTAGGGCTTGGGGGGGATTTTAGGGACTAGAGTTTTGGGAATAGAATTTAAGGCCCATGCAAAACCCAAACCGTCTAACCCTCACGGTTGCTTTGCCATGCCTAGCAGGGAACCTCCAAAGCAGCAAGGCAAGGTATGTAATCACTCATCTCTTATCTTGAAAACCCACCCCAACCCCTTAGATTAAAGGTACCCATTCATGCTTTGAATCCCTTAGAAGGAAAAAGTGCAATATCTGAGGTGAGGGATGTTGAACACCCGGCGAAACAGGCTATTTGTAGAACCCTAAACCCTAATCCCTAAACCCAAAATAGTAGTTTCCATTTTCTTTTCCATTATAACCCCAATATTATAAATTATACCCCTATGTAACCCCTAATAGTATCCCCAAATAAACTAAGAATTAGAGCCACAGGGCCTCAGCACAACAAACAATCGATCCTTCAGGTCAGTGATCGTGGTGTCATTGCAAAAAAGGCCCCCTTGCGGCCTGAACCCTAAACTCAACACTAAACCCTTACGAGGGCTACCGATGGGATTCTAGGGGTCCCCCTGGAGCATTCGACGTTAAAGGATCCAGGTTGAATATATCTGGGGCTCAGAGTAGTTCCAATCTATAGGTACAAAAATCTGAACATCTGCGGTATCGCCTTCTGCTCGTCTGGTACCTTGTCCGGATGATACCTCAAACCAACAAGGGCTTTCAAGGAAACTACCCTTTTAAGGGGATATAGAGTTGTTATAGGGGTTGTGTAAGGGTTATACAGGGGCTTGCATGGTTTTATATGGGGTTGTATAGGGTTTGGGATTTCCCGCTCTCTTCCTTCCTGGGTTGCTGTTCAGGAACGTAGATTAAGTTGCCGTAGCTAATTAGGACACCAGATTGTTACCCTATATTCGTGTCATGGTAACTTAATTTAAGTTCGGCGGTAGTACTGTTGATATGAAAAACCCTGCGTGACGGTCCGCAAGGATTGTTAGTATCCACCTGGAAACCTAAGCCCTAAGGGTCCAAGTACCCAATAATCATATACTTACCCAAACCTGTACTATACTTCCTATTACCCCAGTCCCAAGTGCCTGATTATTGGGTACATGGACCCTCTGGGTAAGCCCCAAACCCTAAACACTGAACCCTAAACCTCAGTGACTGGGCAGGCAGCTCCTCATTGCAAGCCGGGGCAGGTTGCCGGAGTTTATCCCAAATTCCCCTTGCTGCAATTCTACAAGGAACCCACCCCGCCATCTCCTTGTAATCTGTCTCTCTCTCTCTCTCTCTCTCTCTATATATATATATATTTGTAGAAAGCTTGGGGTTTACATATATGTATAAATATATATTGCATTCTAAATACTATTACACTATTGGTACTATAAGTGGTATGACCATTGGATGTGTGTATATATATATATATGAATTAGCATATGGTAGCCCTTCATGGCCAACAAATTACATCAAGATGCCCAAGGCCCCTGGGGTCCCTACTCATGTACATTCTAACCATGTGATCCTGACGTGAAACCCAATAAGCTGGGACAGTTCAGTAGGATGATGTCTTTATCTACTGTCCTCTCTTCTTGGGTCTTTTGGCAACGGGTGCTTGGATCCCAAAATATACACCGCGGTTGATACAAAACTCTTGCATGACTCTTAAGTACCTTCTACTCCGGCACCTATGGCACATGGACTTTTGGTATACTAAGGCCGTGCAAGATTGCAAGTATCACCAGTATTTAGATACTTGGTCCCGTACGTAGAGGAGTTGCTTTGCAAGCCAAGATAATTCTCGCCTTAAATCTCGACACGCCCGCCTGCTGTCCCGAAACCTTGGAAACCCAAAATGAGAGGGGTTCCAAAGGAGCCCCCATAACTAGGACCTGACCTGAATATACTGGGATTCGATATAGAGGCACCGAATTCATGGATACCCTGCCAAGGCCATTTGAAGGAGGGAACATTTTTCTTGGACCACCTGCCAACATGTCAGCCCTCCAAAGAAAAAGTCCTAAACCCTAAACCGTGTGTCAGCCCTTTAAAGAAAGAGCTCAATTTCTTGAGCAATTGGCAACTTCCCTTCGAACAAATCGAGGCGAAGGCTGCAAGTTAAATAACATCCCGAAAACAAACATGGACGCCCAACAAGGCCTTGCCTTAAACCCTATAGTCCCCCTTAAGTAGATAGAATATGGCTTTGGGTATACTACAAGAAGATACCCATATACCACATATTCTATCTACTTACGATTGACTATAAGCCCTTAAACCGCTTCCGGGGAGGGTATAGAAGCTCTTGTGAAAGTATCAGAGGTATGGACTCCCAATGAAGTTCTTGGACTCCGGGTTTAAGGTAACCCCCAACCCCAAACCTCAAGCTCTGGACCCGTACTCTGAACCCTAAGCCCTTACCCTGAAGCTCCAAGTAAGTAAATAGGATTAAAATTGGGCCCACCTCTATATATGTAAACGTACCTTTCTGTGTATATATATATATATATGTGTGTTTATATTACTTCTAGTTTATATATATATATATATTTATACTTATGTATATATAAATACATAGATATCATACGCATAGCGCATAGAGACATGAGAATACGCTTTCGGGCCCATATTGCATCCCATTGCTGATGGAAAAAACCTGCATTCATGACCTTAAGTATATCATGCAGCGTTTAAGTGAGATAGCATGATGCAGGATTTGGTCCATCAACCCGAAACTCTAAACCAACCCTGAACCCTAAGTTAGGCACTTGGACGCTTACCAGGGGTTAACACCCTGAACCCTAAACCCAAAACTCTAAACCCTAAACCTCAGACCCACTCTGAACCCTAAACCCTAAACCCTAAAACCCTAAACTCTAAACCCTAAACCCTAAACCCTGACCTCTAAACCCTAAACCCCAAAGTACTTGGACCCTGAATCTTAGCCCCAGGCTGGAGGGATTTGCTTCGCCAGGCTTTCACAATCTCCTTCGTTTGGGTTTCTAGGTTTCTGGGGTTTAGGGTTTCTACGGTTTAGGGTTTGGGGCTTATAGCGTCTAGGGCCAAGTTTAGGGTTGAGGGTCTATGGTTTAGGGTTTAAGGTTTACCCGGAAGCACATGGGACCTCGTAACTTACATATATCTAGGCTTATGGCCCTACCTGTACTTCGGGTAACCTACATAAGCCCAGGTGGATCGTAGTTAGGGTTATAAGCCCAGCCATAAGTAGTTGCCAAGTCCCATAAGCCTCCAAATAGGGTTTTCATGTCACGCAGGATCTAGCACTTGCAGGGTATGACACTATCCTCTCCCCATGCCAGCGAAGTGAAAGACGGAGGACATCTTGCACATGTATATACTATAGATCAATCCGCCCCCCCCCCCCCCCACAGTAATAGCCCCTAAATATGAGGTGAGTGAGTAGTGCCTTAATATACCTACAATAGTCCTTTGTGGACCCATTACCTATAATAGTCCTTTGTGGACCCATTACGTGTTGGGACTTTTGACCCAATAGATACCTCTCAAGTACCCGAAAAAAACGGATTCCAAACCCGTAAACCTGGAATCCTGTATTCTAAGCACTAAATCCTATGCCCTAAACCCTACAAACTATACCCTAACCCAAATAAGCCCTAAACCCTGAAAGAGTATTGGGATCCAAAGTGGTGCAAGAGCTCCTCTATTTTAAGTAGGATGCTTACTAAGGGCAGCATATTGCCTGAATTGCGCATTTTGGGGTTTGGGGTTTCGGGGGCGCTGATGTAGGCTGAGGGCTGTATCTAAGGTGTATAGGGTCTATGTCCATTCTTCTTACATAGGTGCAAGAAATGGCAGGAAAGTAAGCGTCTAAATTTGGCCAGGCTGTGAGGGATAAACCCTGAACCCTACAAACCCTGAACCCTGAACCCAAAGGAACCCTAAATCCTATATACCTTAAACCTTAGACCCTATAAACCCGGTCTAGGGCTTGGGGTTCCCAATAATTAAGCTGGACAAGAATTTCTGTAAGCCCACAGCCCCATTTTGTAAGAATGAAGAAGCAAACAGGAACTGGACATCTGGATTATATAGAGGGCTTATTATAGGGATTAGGGTTTCCAACTCCAATTGCTGCACTATGTGGTAACTGGGCCCGTACAGTGATCATAGAAAGAACAATACCCCCTTAATTAGGCAATATACCACAGAAGATACTAGGATCCCTCATACGACTTAGGGTATACCCCTCCTTAATTACAGGTTGTTGGGCCTCCTGGGTGTGGTTTGTACTTGGGAGCTCCAGGCTCTAGAAGCATTTTGGAGGTTGGTTTAGGGTGTAGGGTTTAGCGGCATAAGCTTCCGTTGCACCTGTTTCCAGCTTACTGCAGGGTTTAGGGTGTAAGGTTTAGGGTTTAGGGAAATTCCTGCATGACCCCACACCTTGGGAATAATTGTGCTCTATTCTTGTTCCTATCAAATCAGGTAGGGCGTTAACATCAACAGTGAAACCCTTCCCCAGAAAGCTGATCCCCTTACAGTAGTTTTTGTGAGCCCCGTCTTGGGCTTCCACTTTAACCTCGCTGGGTGCATCTGCTTTTTGCACACGTTGTGATCCTTGCCTATTTGGCACCCATCCTGGTGCAAAGCCTAAACCCTAAACCCTAACCCTAGGCCCTAAACCCTAAACCCTAAACCCCTAAACCCCTAAACCCCTAGACCCTTGAGTAGACTCCACATCTCGTGGATCGCCTCGGTAGGATGCCCTGAGCCCTCAGTCCTACACCTTTGAACTTGGGGTTAGATTGGGATAATGGAAAATAAAATGGAAACTATAGGGATTATTGGGATTATATAGGGATAATGGAAAATAAAATGGAAACTATAGGGATTATTGGGGTTATATAGGGATAATGGAAAATAAAATGGAAACTATAGGGATTATTGGGATTATATAGGGATAATGGAAAAGAAAATGGAAACTACTGTAATATTTTTTGGTCTTTTTCTCAGCTTGCAAACTGCGGGGCCCCTACACGCCTTGTGAATGGTCATGTTGAAAACGATCTAGGCCTGAAACTAAGTCAGTTTGGAGCCGTTTTCTATAGAAGCCACCATTTAAGGTGAGGTCGGTTGAGGTCACTGCTTGCCCAGGTGTAAGACATACGAAATTAAATCTTTTAACTTTTAGGCACCCATGCTGCTTTAGCATGACTAGAATGCAAGTTTATTCAAAAACCTTTTCTGCTGCGTGCTACCACGACGTTTGCCAAATCTTCAATCCGATTTGGGACTTTGTTCAAATATCCTTTTAACCCTATTTCCCTCCTATAATCCTCACACTCCCAGGGGCCAAAGGACCCCCTTTCTCCTGCACTGATGCTTCTGCAGCATTCTGCGCGCATCGCAGGTAAACAGCATTTGCCCTACGCAGCGAGAGCATGATAGGGCATTACTCGGCAGCATGCAAAACTTCTGAACATGGATCCCCAAACTCAAACCCGAAACCTGAAGCCTAAACCCAGAACGCTACATACTAAAACCTAAACCCTGAACCCTAGAACCTTGACCCAAAAATTTCAATCCTAAACCGTGGCAATAGCTCATAATTAAAAAATATGAGGCCCGTCCTTGGCCGTAGCATCTTCAGCCACGCCTCAGAAGAAAACAGCGTCTGCGACTTTGGGAATTAACCCACTGGGTCCAAAGTACTTACATTGAGGTTACTCACAAAGCTGGGGGGGAAGGCCCAGAAGGACCCTGGAGATATAAAGGGGCTAGAAGAGGATTCTGCGGGTCCCTGTTGGATCATATTCGGGTCTAGGGTTTAGGGACTTTATAAGGAAAATTGTTGAGAGACTTCCACCTGACGCAAAGTATGGTTTCTGTGGTAGGGATTTCTTCAAGGGTTTAGGTAAGTTTTCGCTATATCAGTACATAGGACACTTTGGGTTTGGGGTTGAAACGAGCAATCCGTGTAATATCACAATTCTTCCTGTACGATACCAGGGCCAAAAGGATGACGTACTAATACTGTGTATTGGATCGATCACAGCTTGCAGAATCAAAATACTAGAGCTGGTTTGTTTAGAGCGAAGCTAGAACTTTAGCATCAGTAAGTTCAGTGTGCCGGGGCTGCGAATTGATCTTGCTGCTTTAGAAGCATGTAGTCGCTTCCCATGAAAGCTGCCGCCCATGCTTTGATTTAGGGTCTGGTGCTCAAGGGTTATTATGGCTCTCTCATACGAGGCACCTCTCCACCGCTCAACATAAAGCCTGTCCCCGTGTACAGAATATTTCATGGAGGCGCACCATAATTGCGGGGAATGCTGGGGAAGCGTAACAGTAATCGAGGCTTATCGCCGCATTCACAAGCCCAGACAGCGTGTTGAGATAGGCAACACAGGAAGTGCATCCAGAACTACATGCCGGGCTGGGGCGACCTCATATTTGAGGCTTCATGGGCTGACTGAGACCTCCCAAATGCCCAAACAACCCCCTCTAGCCCAAAATACCGTAATTGGCATGTGCGCTGTCATTACGGGTACTTGGGAGGTCTAGGTAAGGGTCACAGATTCGGGTGTAAGTCTAATTGTTTTGGTTTCGGGGGGCCACATGGCAGATTGAGCTAGCATGCTGGCGGCTTCGCGAAGGCACTGATAGAAGACAGAAGACATATCTAGCAAGGAAAGCTCTATGATTGCACATCCTGTGTTAATGCATTTGCAGACTACATAATCTCAGGAATGGCGTTGATGCATTCCCCAAATCATCAGCCTGCGTTCTTTTCAATGCAAGTTTGGCTAGTGTCATGAAGGCGTGAAAGCAACGAGAAGCCTCGCCGTTTGGAAGTTTGAAGCACCCACGATTTAAAACCTAGCACCTGCGAACGGGCGACTGTTTGTCCTTGACTCGAAGCCCTTCCCCACAGCACTTTGCAAAGGCGCAGACTCCCCACTGTTGATCTTGAGCCTGAAGTTTTTTCAAAGACGTTGCGCCTCCCCTTGAGACCCCAACCCAGGATCACGTGATCCTTCTCGTCCCAGATGGTCTTCTGCTTGGCCTGGCTCAGTGCTTTAAGGCCTGTAGCGCCTAAGGGGTGTTGGGCTGCAAGGCTGTAAGTTGAATTGCCAGGTGCAGGAGTTTGGGTTATATGGGGGTTATATATTGGTGCTATACATACGATTTTGTGTTATATATAGAGGGGTTATATAGGGGTTATGGGGGTTTAGGGTTGAATTAGGGTATGAGGCCTATCCTTGCCTGAGTGATTGCAGGCCTTGCCTTATAAGTCATCATGAGCAGCTTTTGTAGTGCTGTGCCTGGGGATCGAGTTTTGAGGGCGCCCAAATCTGCGCTGAAAGATAGATCATGTCATGGCGCGTCTCGACCTGAACCTGCGTTATGCCAAAAAGCCCTCAAACCCAATGAAGGATAGATATCTTTTTGAGCCTTGAGGATCCGCCCTTGAAACATGCAGGTCCGAATGTTTGAATGGACAAGAACGAGCCTGACAAGTTCCCTGACAAGTTCGACATGCTGCGTGTGTGACTGGGACTGGGACGGGGAAGGAGGCTTTCAGGCATACTTTGCGGGGAACCACCCTAAGCTCTATAGCCTCCTGAATCGAAAAGATGCCAAGTCATCTGGGGCAACCGGCAGCTAAGCGTAAGCAAAGCAGATGACTGCATTGTACAAGTCCGCAAGCAGCCATGCTCCCCTGGGCCAAACAAAATTGGGATATCAATTCTGATGTGCGACCTTCCCGTTCATAACACGCGTTTCGCATGAACCAAAACCTCTAGTCCAGCTTAAGCCCCAAGCTCAGGCCTCTAGCGTCTTGAAGCCTTTCTGCTTGCTCTCCGCCGTCTGGCATCGCAGGGCGAAGTGCTAAGCTAGCTTCACAAGGCTTTGGTGTCTACCATTACTGGCTGAAACTGTTGGGGCTCAGTGTGTGAAAGTTGAGTGTTGGAGGGACTGGGTTTCAAGTCAAACAAATGATCCGGACCCCTCCGGATTACAATACCCTAAGGGTCCAAGGACCCAAATAAAAGGGTTTTAGGGCCCAAATACCATAGTATTAATAATATTTGGGTCCCCCTATAATATCCCTATATATCCCCCTATAACCCCTTTAAAGGGACCCTATTATTTGGGTCCTTGGACCCATGGGGATACACTCTCCATTTCTGGTATTCACCTCTGACGGCGAGGTGTAGAGGGCATGAACATGCATGGGATCCTCACATGCAAATTCCTCCAGGGATTCCTTAGGTTTTGGGGTTTAGGGTTTAGGTTTTAGGGTTTAGGCTTTGGGGTTTAGGGACCCCTATACTAGCCCCTTGATCCCCCACAGTATCCGGTTTTGAGAAGTCCGACATTTCTTCTTCACGGTTTCCTTGCAAACCTCACACCGAACTACCCAGTTCTGCCGTCCCCAAGTCCTGATTGCTGCATGTTTACAAGAGCGGGATTGCTGCAATGGTTTAGGGTGTTGCGGTGTGGGGCTCTTGCAGGAAGTGGAATAGATGATGTACATGTATATACGGTGAGCATATATATATATATATGGTTTCAAGTAACTCGCCAAGTTCAAGATGTGGATTCTCCAGCAACTCGGAAAAATCTTGAAGGGGAGGTCCACAATCCCGACCTCCAAACTGACGGCAGCATAACCCCATAGAGCCCCCAGGAAATTTGGGGCCAGGCCTTGTCGTTCAACGCAGGGTTAGGGTTTAGGGTATATATAGGTATAAGGTTTGGGGTTTAGGATTTAAGGCTTACGGCAAGCGAAGGGCATGCCCTTGTGCCAGTAGGCCATAGCCATAGCCAGGGCATGTCGAGAATGCGAAAGAGGTTTTGTAGGGTTAGCTGGGTTGCTGTTAAGGAACTTAAATTAGTTACTATAAAAGGAAACCCGATTATGTACCATGTTCCCATATTCTGGTAACTTAATTTAAGTTCCATGAACAACAACCCAGGTAAAATCTGTCCCAGACCCTAATCCCCCGGCCTTGTCGGATTAAAATCTAGGGACACATGTACACCAACAGCTTCAATAAGAAATATACAAACCGTCCGGACGGGCCAACCATCCAAAATCATTGAGAACAATGAAATCAAATTCAAGCCGAAATCGGAGCACAACAGAAGCAACACAATGAACCCCAAACGTCGTGCAAAATCGGTTGAACTCCAGAAAGCATTGTGCAGCATCGGAAGCCGCCTTAGCCCGACAACATCACAAGGGAAAACAACAAATGCACCTGAACACAAAATAGCGGGAGACAACAAATTCCACGCAAAACAGATGAAAACAACAACGATACAGGGAAAACAAAAGTCAGAATTCAACAAAGAAAGGTGAAAGAAACAAGCTGACATCAGAAAAGGACTCAAAAAAGGTTTTGGGATGCTTTCCCCGTCGCTCTCCAATGAATACTTGGAAACAGACCGCTTTGTTATGCGTTTCTTGGTTGCGCATTTGAAGAGCCAACACATCTCTAACTTTAATTTGATTTCATGCTGATGTGTAGCCGACTTTTGTTTTCAGTGTGATAATAATCCAAACTCGGATTCCGTAAGGTTCGGGTCTACCACACATCCATGTGTCTCAGCCTTGATGCGTAAAAGCCCCCGCCCCTACTGCACAACCGCTAGGCCACACATCCGCACGCGCGGGATGTTTCTCCGAGGTCTGGGGCTGGCTGTACGGAGAACCCAATACTTCCTAGAATCCCGCAAGTGCTTTAGGGCCACGTTTATGAGGTCTGGTTTTGGGGTTGGGGTTACCAAAACTCCCTTGCTAGACAACATCTCTTGCATCGTCCTGCAGACGACCGCTTCTAGTGTTTGGCAAAGCGTATGAACCTTGTATAAACAAACACAAAGCCCTGAGCCCCAAATGCTGCACCTCCTCAAATGCGCAGCTGTACAAATCCTAGACCTGCATCCTGGAACCCCCAGAACCCCAACTCCAAACCCTAAAGCCTAAACCCTAAACTCCTAAACCCTAAACTCCTAAACCCCTAAACCCTGAACTCCTAAATCTAGAGCCCTGAACCCTAGGCAGAGCCTTCGAGTCGCTGAAAACCTTGACCTTGGGCGATTTTAGAGTAATAGTAAGAAGAAGAAGAAGTAGTAGTAGTAGTAGCAGTAGCAGTAGCAGTAGCAGTAGCAGTAGCAGTAGTAGTAGTAGTAGTAGTAGTAGAAGATGGTGATGCTGATGATGATAAAGATGGTGATGATGGTGATGATGATGATGATGATGATGATCGTGAGGATGTTGTTGTAGTGCTTACAGTTTAGGGGTTACGGTTGTTTATTGCTATTAACAGTACAGATTAGTAGTAGTAGGCATCTTGTTTGTGACGCCACATGTTCGTGAACGTTGCATCGTCTAAGCGCCATGCCTTCCACACATTAGCGTCTAGGGGGGGTTCGTCTTGCCAGGCCTGTTGAGAAAAGGGGTGGGCCAACGTGAGGAGCGGAGATGGAAGGGATCGCAAAGATACATCCTTTACTAACTGCGCTTCAAAGATGAACCGGCATTCTCACAGTTTTCATGATATATATGTATACATGTATATATACATCCCTCATTTGACTAGGTTTCTAATTTAAGGACGAATTCTCAAATCCTGGGCTCCTGTTTTTGCTCATACAGATTCTTGTGAATATTAAATATATGTCGACTGTAAGAAAAGATTCTCAAACCCTGGGGTCCTGCTGCGCCTGGGATTTCGGTTAGATGTTGGCCGTATGAAGTCCTCATTCAAGTCCAATTTCTAAATAGAACAGTCCTAGACTAGGTCCAGCATGTAATCTTGCAGGGGTAAAGAAATCGACTATCGAAGCAATAAAAAGTGAAAAGGGCGGCAGGATTTCCGGCGTTTTCATAGGCTGGGTGGGTTGAAGGCGGGGTGTCACTCTATTTGTACGTATAGATATACATATGCGTGCATTTATCTCTCTCTCTCTCTCTCTCTCTCTAAGGTGATGCGAGAGTTTCTCCATTCACAGTATCAGCGGTAGAGGTACTGCCGTTGATGCTGCAAATCCTGTACACTCTTAGCATACTGTGGTATGATTGTTCCCAAGGTATGGGGTACTTAGGCTCATGCAGCAGCTTTAGTATCCAGAAACCCTAAGCCCCAAACCTAAACCAGCGTGAAATCCGAGGTAGTAGCAGCATTACTGGTGGTGAGAGGTGCCTGGAAAGCCAGGTGGCTCAAACTGACGACTACTCCAACGCAAAGTGGAAGGACATTCGGGGAACACCAACTACACTTCTGGGCTACCTGGACCCAAGGTATGTAGAATAATTGTCATTTGACTATTTTAAGGGTTTTGGTCCATGGTTTTACCCTTTAAGAGGGCCAGGTATTTCCTTTGGCTGTAGTAGGAACTATTGGACCACTTTTACCCAAAGTGGAAGGGCTTTCCAGGAACATCGACTACATACCTTTGTGGGCTGCTGGCCATTGTGAACAATATGGATATATACCCCTTCCCCCTGAGATTGAACCCCCCAACTGTACATGTATCCCTGTCGTCTCAAAGAATTATCTGAAATTAGACGTTGGGGTGTTCAATAATCTAAAGCAAGCATCAACCTCTGTACAAACTCATAGAAACCAACAAGAAACCCTACCTGAGAAAGGTGCCCTAAGTAGTGCCTCTATAATCCATACTGCCCATTCCCCCATTCCCAGCCAAGCATGAGAAAGCTTGGGGGTGCGAAGCTTCCGGAAACAGCAGCGTTCAGCTGTCATGGGGTCCACCCCCACCACCACCACCACCGCCGCCGCCACCACCACCACCGCCGCCGCCGCCGCCGCCTCCGCCACC